>JADMLD010000547.1:0-75714 GCA_017589585.1 Phylloscopus whistleri | reverse complement strand
TTGGCGATATTGCCCACAAAGGCACCCCGCGTGAGCTCCTCCGGGATGCTGTAGCGGATCTGAGCGGACGAGCTGTGCAAGAACAAACAGAAGGAGAAGACGCGCGGCAGCCCCAGGGACCGGCGCGCCTGCCCTGCCCTCGGCATCCTTGCCGGGTGGCCGGCCGGGGAGCGATGCCCTCGGCGCCGGGGGCCGCGCTCAGCGCTCGCCGCTCCCATTCATTGTTTGGGGCGGACGCCGCTCGACGGGGCGGGGGGGAGAGCGCGGCCGCGCAGCCGCCCCGCCATTGGCTGCGCGCGCGGCGGCGCCGCTCCAATCGCCGCGCTCCTTCCCCAGGACAGCAACACCGGCGCCAATCACGGCCCGCGCCGCCGCCGCGCGCCGCCGCCGCCGCGAACCGGCGCGGCCGCCCTCCCCGCGCGCCCCCCGCGCCGTTGGGAGCGCCCGGGCACCGCCGGACCCCCCCGCCCCGGCATCGCCGCTCACCTGGCCGCGCTCCCGCAGCGTGCCGCCGGCGGCGGCGGCGGCGGCGGCGGCGGGCAGGAAAACCCCGCTCTCCCTCGGCAGGGTGGCGGGGGTCGGGCAGGGCCGCAGGAAGGTGAAGTCGCTCCGCTCGGAGCCCGGGGAGAAGCAGGTGCCGTAGCACTGGGACGGGGAGTCGGTGGGTCGCAGCGTGACCTCCATGTACTTGAGGGTGCCGTCGGAGCTGAGCTGGAGCTTGGGGCTGGAGTGCTTGCAGAAGTCCCGGGAGGGCGACTCGCTGAGCCAGCAGCAGCAGTAGGGTGAGACGGCGGCACGGCCCCTGCGCCGGAGGCACCGGGCGGCCAGGATGGTGACGGTGGCCAGTGCCACCGTGCTCACGGCTGCCAGCGCGATGATCAGGTAGAAGGTCAGGTCCGGCTTCTCCTTGGCACCAGCCAGGAAATCCTGAGGCTTGAAGCTCTCCTCCAGGGCTGCTGCCTCCTCCAGGGCCAGAGTGATGGTGGCAGTGGTGGAGAGCGGAGGGTCGCCGTTGTCCGTGACCTGGACGACGAGCTGCTGCACTGCCATATCGCTGTCCTGGAAGGCGCGCGCCGTCCGCACCTCCCCGGTGTACAGCGACACGTGGAACAAGGAGGGGTCGGTGGACTCCGGCAGCAGTCGGTACGAGAGCCAGGCGTTGTGCCCGGCGTCTGCATCCACTGCTGTCACCTTGGCCACCAGGTAGCCCGGTGGGGCGGACAGCGGGACCTTCTGGGGCGCCGGCAGATCGCTGTCACTGGCAGGGTGCAGGATGGTGGGGGAATGGTCGTTCTGGTCCAGCACAAAGACATAGACGGTAACATTGGCATAGAGAGGGGGGGACCCCGAGTCCCTCACCACCACAGACACCGGCAGAACCTGCAGCAGCTCGAAGTCGAAGGTGCGCTGGGCGTAGAGATTACCATTGTCAGGGTTGATGTGGACGAAGGAAGAGATGGGGGCATCCTGCACTTGGCTGCTCTCTATGGAGTAAACAAGCCGGGAATTATCCCCGGCGTCAGGATCTGAGGCAGAGACGGTGCACAGCAGGGAGCCAGGCGGGTTGTTCTCCTGGAGAAAGGCATCGTAGGAGGGCTGCGAGAAGCGTGGGGGGTTGTCATTCACATCAGATATATTGAGGAGCAGCGTGAGTGTGGTGGTGAGGGCAGGAGAACCGCCATCCTGGGCGATCAGCTCCACTGCGTACTGTGAGGTAGACTCTCGGTCCAGGCTCCTCTGGGTGACCAGGGAGAAGTGGTTCTGGAGGGACCTGATGGCAAAAGGCACATCGGGGGAGATCTCCAAGCTCACGTCCCCGTTGGCCCCCGAGTCTCGGTCCCGTACGTTGAAGAGCCCCACGACAGTGGCCGGTGGGGTGTCTTCTGGCACCGGATTCAACAGGGAGGTGAGCAGCACCTCGGGGGGTTGTCATTGGCGTCCTCCACTTGCACCTGCAGCACACAATTGCCCTCCAGCTCTGGGACCCCTCCGTCGTGGGCTCGCACATAGATCTCATAGAAACGGGATTCCTCAAAGTCCAGGGCCCCGCTCACCCGGACCTCACCGGAGCGGGGATCCAGGGCGAAGAGCCTCCGCACCGAGTCGGAGGTGTGAACCCCGAAGGAGTACTGCGTCTCCCCGTTGGGGCCCTCATCGGGGTCAGAGGCATTGACCCGGAGGAGCACGGCCCCCAGCGGTGTGTTTTCCGGGACTTTCACCTTGTACGTGGTGCGGTCGAAGACGGGCGCGTTGTCGTTGACATCCAGCACCTGGACCGTGATCTGCGCCGTGCCCGAGCGCGCTGGGCTTCCCCCGTCCACGGCCGTCAGCACCAGCTGCACCTCTGGCTGCTCTTCCCGGTCCAGGGCACGCTCCAGCACTAGCTCCGGGAAGAGTTTGCCATCCGGCTGCTGCTTGACGTCCAGGGAGAAGTGGGAGTCGGGGCTCAGCCGGTAGGAGCTGACAGCGTTGGTGCCCACGTCGGGGTCCTGCGCGCCCTCCAGGGGGAAGCGCGCGGCCACCGTGGCGGACTCGGCGATGCGCAGGGTGCGGTGAGCCGTGGGGAAGCTCGGGGAGTTGTCGTTCACGTCCAGGATCTCCACCTCCAGGCGGAAGAGCTGCAGGGGGTTCTCTGTCACCACCTGCACCGACAGCACGCAGCTGGCAGCCGCTCCGCACAGACGCTCGCGGTCCAGCCGCTGGCTCACCACCAGCGCGCCGCTGTCCAGGCGCACGGCGAAGTAGCGCAAGCTCTCCTCCGAGCCCAGGCGCAGCCTGCGACCCGGCAGCTCCTCCACCTTCAAGCCCAGGTCCCGGGCCACGTTCCCCACCACGGTTCCCAACTCTGACTCCTCAACCACCGAGTAGCGGATCTGCCCGGAGACCCGGCCCCAGCCGCAGAGCAAAAAACAAACTCAGTACTTGCCATTTCCAGGCGGGTCGCTGGAGGCTGACGCTCTCCATGTCCGTGCACATCCGGCCCGGGACACGGCAGGCACTGAGGAACTGCGAATAAATCCCTGGGTCTCTCTTCCACGGCTTAGAAAACAGCTCCGGGGCTCCGGCAGGCTGCGGCTCCAACTGTCAGCCTCCAAGCAGAGGGGGTGGGCTGGGGGAGGGGAACTGAATCACAGCCCCAGCGCGGAGGTGGGAGGGGGGGAGAAGCAGATTTTTCCCCCCCTCGCCTCAGATCAGCGCCCAATTGGCCGAGAGCTCCATCCCCTCTCGGCCAGCAGTGGCTCCGGAGGTGCGGGAAGCAGGGGCCCGAGCCGGCAACAGCGGGGCTGCCACCCCCGGCCTCCCCTCTGCCAGCCTGACTCACTTGCTCCGACAGCTCGCTCGGCGTTCACAGGGAAACTGCACGTCCTGGCAGCCTGGAAGCAAGGTACAAGCCCTCCCTGTGTGCTCCCCCTCCACAATGGTGGCTTCACATCGTGCCCACAGACAAAGGGCAGCTGTCATGAGCGCAGGCCAAAGGACTTTTCATGCCCGATGAAAAGGTGCTTGTTAGAGCCCCGAGGTGCCAGGGGCTCTTCTCTCACCCCTCTGCTCCCCCTCAGCTACTGTTTTGGCTGCTGCCTGCACCCCGTGGTTGCCTCTCTGAGTGAGGCATCGCTGCCACCAGTACCACCACCGGCCAGGAGACCTTGCACTGAGACACAGATGCCCACCCCTGCCAGCCCACCGTGGGAGTGGGAGGCTGAAGGTGGAAAAGCAGAGGCAGGTGAGCCACTGAAAGCCAAAATACAATTGCTCCCGTGCACACCTGACTGGAAGCCACTTCCTCACCCTGGGGTGAGGAAGAGGTCAGTCTTCACAGTACCCAAATCACTGCAAACACACTGAGCCAGACACTAAAGCCACTAGATCACCACAGGATCACAGTGCCAGGTCAGGATGTCAGGGTGGGAGGGAAGCCCAAGCCTCCCACCTGGCAGACACACAGACAGATACTCTGGGCAGGTACAGCTTTGCAGTCAGTCTCCTGAGGGCAGAAGCAGGGGTCTGAGCCTCCCGGGGAGAGCACACAGTAACTTCCTGCTCTCCCTGCCCCAGATGATACTGGCAAGCTGCGGATTTTAGTTCAATTCACATCCCTGCAGAAGCCTTGTGCAGTCATAGAGTCACAGAATGACCCTGGCTGGAAGGGACCTTATAAATCATCTCATTCTGACCTCCTGCAGTGCCAGGGACACCTTCCACTAGACCAGGCTGCTCAGATATCAATCCAGCCTTGAACACATCCAGCATGAATTGAATGCTTCCAGGGATGCAGCAGCCACAGCTTTTCTGTGCAGCCTGTACCAGTGCCTCACCACCCTCACAGGGAATTTTTTTTTATATACCTGTTATCTAATCTAAACCTTCTGTCAGTTTAAAACCATTCCCTCTTGTCACTACATGCAGGTTCTGTAAAAAGAACCTCTCTGTCTTTTGTCCTTGCACCGAAAGCCACCCTGACCCTCCCTTGGGTGCACACAGACCCTGGGGGCTGGGGTCTGCAGTGGTGTGGCAGACAGGGGACCCAGGGATCCTGCCTGTCCCCACCACCCGGGCACCAGAGGGGCCTGGGGAATAGGGGAGAGAGGCTGAGGGCACCCGTGCCCGGCACGGTGGACGGTGACACGGCTGTCCCTGTCCAGCATCCTTCTGGCGAGGATGGGGACAGCGAAGGTGCTGCAGTCGAGAGTCCTCCCCCCGCCTTGCAGCACCTCCCTGCCTATTCTGGGAGCCGAGAGGCGGGACCACCCCGCTGCCAGTCAGGGAGAGACACCGGGAAGAACCTCATGAATGGTGAGAACGCTGCCCGGGTCCCACCTACTGCCGGCCCCGGAGGAGGGGAGAAGGCGTCCTTAAAGACACAATGCAGAAAAACACCGGAGAAGCGGTTCCCCAGCACACAGAGACACCAGACCCTTCCTGTACATACTCCTTCCCCCCAGGGCTCCTGGCGGTGCCACCAGCAGGAGCTGTCACAGTAACCTTGGCTCTGGAATGTGCCCTGTGCCCATCCCAGGGCCCCAGACAGTACAGCTGGGTGACAGAGCTTTCCCCTGGGGATACAGGGTGCTGTACCCACCCCGGGAATGGGTTTGGTGCTGCTGCAGGGCCTCAGCAGAAGCCCCTTGCAAAGCCCACAGAGCCTGGGAGAATCCACTCGGTGTCCTGAGATGGCTCAGCCACCAAGGAGCTGGAGCAAGGGCTTTGCACAGGGGATCCTGCTGGGGGGTTTGGCTCTGTCAAAGCCTGGGATGGGGACAGTGTGACAAGGCAGGAAGGGTGTGGGGTGTCTAGGATGGAGAAAGAGGTGTTCCTTATTCCACAGGGTCAGAGCTCACTCTGTGGAATCAGGTGAGACCATGCAGGGATCACTGGAGATCCTGCAGGGTAGGATCCCTCATGGCAGGACACGCCACCTGCTACAGACAGGGCCAACACCCTTCCCACTGCATCACTCTTGGGGGCTGCAGAGCAGGGAGGTGTAAAGCCTTTGCAGGCTTGACACAGCCCGTTGTCACCACAAAGAGTGAAAATCCAGGGCCCTGAGCCAGCCCAGCTGATTTCTCACCGCCAGTGCCTTTCCAGTGCAGTACTGGGGAGTAGGAGGGAGTCATGGCTGGGGCTCATTGCTGCCCTCCTCCCACCCCCACTCTCAAATCATTAATTGCCCTCACCCCTAGAGACATTTTGTCAGGACGTTTTGGTGGGGGGGACATCCTTGTCCCCAGGCATAGCACAGCCCACACACAATGCAGAGGAACACTTGCTCCTGCAGCTGCTGCAGCCAATTCTCACCTGCCATAAATCAGAAGTGCTGAGTCTGAGCAGTGACGCAAGCAGGAGGGGAAAAAAAAAGGCATAAAATAATTCTGAGAGGTTCCTGCCTCCATCTGTGATTTGGCCACACTGAGCAGGCAGCACACGCAGCCTCACACCCATGAACAGCTTCCGCTGCACCTCACTTCCTTCTGCTCTGAGGAACCGCTCGCTCCCACCCACTGCCTCCCAGGAAGGGCAAATTACCAGCACCAAGGACCTTGGAAATCCACCAGATCCACACTCCCCCTCCACTGGATCCACTACCTGGCCTCACCTCTGAAGACTGAAGCATTCCTGTAATTGAAAGCTTTCAAATTAAGCAGCACAATTCCCATCAGGGAAGGAGCACAGAAGCTGCTGCCATGCGCAAATGCCTGCCAGCCTGCAGTTTGTTCCGTCAGGACATCAGACATCACCCAGAGACAGCATCTTACAAACCACGCCGAGCTTGCAATAGGGGTTTTTGAACAACATCTGAGTGGAGGACTCATCACCCTGCTCAGAGCCAAAGTCCAGCTCAGCGGAGCCCTGCGAGCAACTGAGGCACTGCAATCTGCAATCTGCAATCCCACCCCAAAGCCACCATCAGCACAGAACTTCCATGGAAATAAAACCGGAACCATTCAGGAGCCCAGCGTGAGGAGCAGCGCAGGTGGGAGGGGCTGCTCTGTGACCACGCTCTGTCAGAGGAACCAGCACTGCCCTTCAGCTTTGTGTGCTGCACTGCCAGAGGCGACGCGCCGACCCCCAGCTCCCACCCCGTCTGCACCACCACCCCTCCAGCCCCCACCAAGTCACGGCACGCAGAGTTCCCCCGCAGAGCGAGTGCTCCCCTTGGCTCTCCTTTTGCAAAGGGAAGGAAATATCATTAACTACAAACTCCCTGCCAAGGATTAACAAGTGGTTTCAAGCTGACCTCAGCCTTCACCGGTTACTCACGCAAGGCGTACCCAAAACTGCCTCCAAAAGTCGGACGACTGCCAACACGAACAAACTGACTCACTTGATCCTGCTCATCGCAGTGCAAGAGTCACCAGCCCCCAGGATGGCCCATTTGACTCCAAAGAACACCTATCCAGCTGTAGCTGAACTCTTTAAGGGCATGGCACAACTGGATGTCCCTCCCAACCCTGACACGCAACCCCACGCGTATGGCACAAACGAACCGCGGCTCTGCCCGGCGCTGAGACACGCCAAGGGAGGAGCGACATTACCTCGGCAGGTGTGGGGAGCCGGCTGGCGGTGCCCACAATCTGGTGGTACAGCCCCGGCTCACCGTTCCTTATGGTGCCCTGGCGGCTCCCCAAGGGGCTGGAAGTGAAGGGCTTTTTACACAGCAGGTCGCTCTGGCGAGAGTCTGTGGTGAGATAGACCTGGTGGTAGAAGCTGGGCGGCGTGAAGCCGCCCCGCACGGCGTCAATGTGTTGGAAGGGCCCTGGTGTCCTGTACGTGGTACTCCTGGAGCTGCTGTACAGCTCCTTTGACTGCCTCCACTTGTAGCACTTGAAGATGCCCACGGACAACATGGTGATGAAGAAGGCTGCTGACACCAAAATCACAGCCAGGATGAGATAGAAAGTCACGTGTCTCCTGGGATCGTTGGCAGGTGCCACATCGGTGAGGTCAGTGAGCACCTCCTTGACCATCTCGGCCACAGAGATGGAGACAGTGGCACTGGTGGACAGCACAGGCTCCCCGTGGTCCTTCAGCAGGATGACTAAGGTGTGCTCGGGAGCGTCATCCTCGCGGAGCTGGCGGGCCGTGAAGATCTCCCCGTTGTGCAGCCCCACCGAGAAGAGGCTGGGGTCGGTGGCCTGCAGCAGGGTGTAGGAGATCCAAGCATTGTACCCTGCGTCCGCGTCCACCGCCACCACCTTGGTGACCATGTGGCCGGCAGCGGTGCCCGGTGCCACCACGTCGGTGTAGGTGGCGGTGGTGTTGGGGTGAGGGTACAGCACCATGGGGGCGTTGTCATTGAGGTCGGTGACAAACACGCTGACCGAGACGTTAGTGGCCAGAGGCGGAAGGCCGCCGTCCTGGACCTGCACCATCATGCTGAACTCCACCTGGTCCTCGTGGTCCAGGGAGGTGAGCACGTAGAGGGTGCCGTTCTCCCGGTTGATGGAGAAGAGGTGGCCAAAAGTGGTGTCACCCTGCAGAAGGGTAAAGGAGAGGTGGGCGTTGCGCCCCAGGTCCGGATCCGTGGCGCTGACGTTGAGGATGGGGATGCCGGGCACGTTGTTCTCCGGCACATAGACATCGTAGGAGTCCTGGGACGGCTTGGGAGCGTTGTCATTGACATCTGACACCTGCACCAGGATGTGTTTTACTGCAGACAAGGGTGGCGAGCCTGAGTCCTTGGCTGTGATAGTGATGTTATACTCAGCTGCCTTTTCCCGGTCCAGGGCTCCTTCTGTTTTCAATGTGTAGTAATTTTTGAGGGAGGAGCTGAGCATGAACGGGATCCCCGGGGAAATAAAGCAGTTCACCAGGCCGTTGTCGTGGGAGTCCAGGTCTGTTACACTCAGCAGAGCTACGACCGTTCCTGGGGCTGCATCTTCAGGCACAGGGCTGTACACAGAAGTCACTGTCACCTCTGGAGCATTGTCATTCACATCCACGACTTCCACCAGCACTTTGCAATGAGCCACACCAGGAACGGCCCCCTTGTCTTTAGCCTGTAAGTAAATCTCGTACAACTTTGTTTCCTCATAGTCCAGCTGTCCCTTGACCCTCAACTCCCCTGTGGCTGAGTCCAGAGCAAAGAGTTCTCGTACCTTGGCGGGGGTGTGGCTGCTGAAGGAGTAGACGATGTCTCCGTTGGGCCCATCATCCAGATCGTAGGCACGGATCCTGGCCACCAGGGTGCCGCTGGGCGTGTTCTCCCTCACACTCGCCTTATAGGTGGACTGGTTGAAGACCGGGGCATTATCGTTGGCATCTACAACGTCAATGTGGATCTGCACGTGGGCCGACCGGGGCGGGCTGCCTCCATCCAGGGCAGTCAAGACCAAGTTCAGCTCCCTTTGCTCCTCCCTGTCCAGCTCCTTCTCTAACACCAGCTCCGCGTACTTGCTGCCATCCACCCTCGTCTGCACGTCGAGCACAAAGTTGGGGTTGGGGCTGAGCTGGTAGGTCTGCAAAGAGTTAATTCCCACATCGGGGTCTTGCGCGCTCTCTAGCGGGAAGCGCGCTCCGGCAGCCACCGACTCGCTGATTTCCAGCCTCGCCTGGCTGCTGGGGAAAACCGGGTCGTTGTCATTGATGTCCTGGATCTCTACAGTGCCGCTGTACAGCTCGAGCGGGTTTTCCACCACGATCTCAAAGCTGAGGGAGCAGGGAGAGAGCGCGCCGCAAAGCTCCTCCCGGTCTATCCTCTCGTTCACCAGCAGCGCCCCGCTCGTCAGATCCACCCCGAAGTACTTCTTGTTGCCGCCGGACACCACCCGCAACCGGCGCCCCGGCAGCCGCCCGGGGTCCAGCGCCAGGTCGGCTACCACATTCCCCACCGCGGAGCCTCTCCGCGCCTCCTCGGGGATCGCATAGCGAATCGCGGCGGAAACCCAGTCGGAAGCGCCGAACAAAAGCAAGAGGCTCAGTACCTGCCCCGTCGTCACCCCGCGGCTCCTCACAGCGACGCCGTTCATCGCACAGGACGGCCGCGCTCTCCGCTTCGCCCCCCCGCCGCCCCGGCTAGAAACTCTCAGCTCGCCCCGTCATGCCGCTGCCCAGCGGCCCCGGGAAGCGGCGGCGGCGGCGGCGAGCCGGGCATCGCTCGGCGGGCTCGGCGGTGACTCACTCCCAGAGCCTCTCTCAGCCCGTCTGCGCCTCATCCCGGCTCCGAGCGGGGCCGGGCCGGCAGTTCCCCCCCGCTCCATCATTGGCCGACAGCGGCACACAGAGTCCCGGCCAATAACTGCAGAGAGCGCCCCAGCCCCGCCGCCGCCGAGCCCCGCCGACCTCGGCCCGGGAGCCGCGGGGCTCCGACCGGCAGGAGAGCACGGCCCTGCGAGAAACGCGGCTCCGAGGAGAGCCGGGCGGGGCGGGGAGCGCTGGCAGAGGCGGCAGCGGTGGATCGGGCACAGGGACTGCGTGTGCGGGCGGCAAGGTGTAAAAGTCGGTACAAAGAGTGACGCCAAAAGGGGCCGCACGGGGACGTGGGGTTTTTTGGGGGGGTGCGTGTCCCGGGAACACCTCGCTGGAATGAGGCAGCGGGAATAAAAAAAAGGGAAGCGGAGAGGGCGGGAGGATAAATGGGGAGGGTCCTCTGGGGTACTCAAGGAGAGCCAGCACCGGCGCGACACGCCAGCTCCCAGTGTTTCTCAGGACCTCCAGGATGCCGGTCCTCCCACCCAAATGCTTGGCCAGCCCCTTCCTAGGAGGAATCCCCTTCCAAGGCGCCGGAACGTCGCTGCTCAATGTGCCACCAAAGCTGCGTGGCCGGCAAAGCGACACTGATTCCGTGCTGCCGAATGACGAGCAGCTCCCCCGGCCGCAACACAGAGTCCCGCCGCGGGGCGGCTCCCGCCGCAGGATTTCCAGCAGCATCGCCCCCCCTGCGGGATCCCCACTGCCACCACTGTCCCAGCAGGCGTCTATCCCAACAAACCGCAGAGATCTCGGTTTAATGCGCCCTCCTGCTCTCGCCATCTCCCAGGTTGCTCCCCGGTACTTTTCTCCACCAGCCAGACTCAGGGAAATCACGCTCTGCGACCTGCGGTGCAGGTCAGCGGGGTGGGAATGGATCCAGCCTGGGGGGCCCAGCCCCGGCAGTGCCTGGTCGAGAACCTGCCTTTGGGTTGTTGTTGTTGTCATCAACAACTCGTGCTACGTCGGCTTTTCCAACTTTCCACGCACGCATAAGGATAAAATGACCGAAATTGCGGCATTCGTTGTCTGCCACCCGCAGAACTGCTCGGCTGTCACGGGGTAATTAAAAGGGGATGAGGAAGTTTGATAAGGGAGCGTCAGGAGCCCTGTGAAAACCCAGCTGTGACACAGCGCCCAGGTGTCACCCCACGGCCGACACTGCTAAGGAAGGGACGGCGATGTCCGGCAAAACCCGGACTGGAAATCAGCGCCCACGCCTTCATTCCTTTGTGGAGGCTCTCAAAGCCCCGCAGAACCGGCTGGGAAAGCTGCGGCGGGTTATCGTTACCCCGCTAATTGTGGTGGCTGAGCTGGTAGGGGCTGCAAGCCACCCGCACCAGCGCTGGGCAGCGACATTCGCCAGAGCGACAGGATCTCGGCTCTGTCTGCGTGTCCTCGGCCCGCACAATCCTAAAAGCTGCCGCGAGCACATGGGATCCGCCCAGAGGCGCCTACATGAAGAGTCAGCCGTATGGAAAGAGTTGGCGCAATCTGTCCCATCTACATGCTCAGCCACTCCCTTTTCTCCTGATTAATCGTTGCCAAAAGATGAACTTTATCAGCGCTATTATCGTTCTTATCACCTGTCCACAGGATGTGATAAAAGTTCACATAGCGTTCACATGTCACAAGGTTTCACACAAATAAAACCCGATATTAGTCATCTGACGTTCCCAAAGCACTTCTTTTCTCGTAGAACACCAAATCCCAATTTTCTTTCTTTCTTACATATAATCTAAAACCAAGGAAATACACGGCTCTCTTCGACCCAAATCTTGAAACAGTCTTAGGCAACGTATTTCTCTCAAATAAATTCTGACTCCTTTTTCCAACCACTCTAAGCCTCTGAACCCTCTATCCAATCACTGCCCATTTCAGGTTTTTCCTACACGCGATTTACCACACAGTTTCTCCAACATGGGGACCACAGTTCTCAAGTAATTTCCCTTCCTATGAGTACACACTCAGAGTACCTTCTCCGTTTAATCCCAGCAGCAGTGGGATGGCCAAGCAGCGCAGAGGTGAGTAGGAAAGAGATCTCAGGAAAGGCATGGAAGACAGAACATTTCCATCTACCGTGTTTCGATTTAACCTGGAGACGTCTCCTCCACCTTGATGGGAAGCCTGAATGTTGCAGATGACGCTTCAGAGAGCCTGAAAGCGCCGTTTTGAGGGAGAGGAGGGGGAAAGTACAACAGCTAAGGGGGAAGACGCCTTCCCCTGCACCAGGAATTCCGCCCGGGACGGATTCAAGCCAAATCCCAACCTGAACCACCCACCAGCATTTTTCCCGACTCCACTGGGGCTTCAGAGAAGCCGGTGGCAGCAGGGAACAAAAAGCTCCTTCTGCTCGATGCCAGGCTTGGAGCTACACTGAAGCACCAGCTCCGGGTCTACAGAGGGAGGGAAAAGTGAGTTATGGGTGTACACACCTTCAGTTAAAAGGGTTCAGAGCGCTGAAGGAACGAGCTTGCCAGAAAAGGAGAGAATTACAGCGTGGCTGCCCCCGCTGAGTAAACACACCGGGATAGATCACACATCGTTATCACATGAAAGAGCCCAAATGTGGCTGAGACAATTAGCAGCCACCAGACCAAGGCGATAGGGTTGTCTCAACTTCAGACTCCACGACACTTTCGTTCCCACTCCATCCCCAGTCCACCTCGCCACTCCAGTCCTGTGAAACTCGCACCTGTTTGTCCTACAGACAGAAGTACTGAATGTTTGCCTCGTTCCTCGGGTAAAATCACCAATTTGCGGATAAGATTTGGCAGGTCAAAAGGATGAGTTAAGATGTCACATCCCCACCCACTCACTCACATCCCCACGCCCCTGAGCTATTGAGCAGTGCGCCGGCACGTTCAGAACTGCCGGTTCCCCACTGCTCATCGACGGCAGAACAGAGGGGAAAAAAATCACAGAAACTCACAGAGAGGGACCGTAGGACAGGAGCTCACCTGTGCTGAGCTCCCGTGGCTAGGAGAGTCCTTCCCAGCTTGAGTGCCTGAGCCGGGATCAGCGGACAGGAGATGGGCAGACAAGGCTGCCGCCCCTGGTCTCAGGAACGTGAAGTCCTTCTGCCCCGACTCGGAGGCTAAACACACCTCGTAGGAATAAGGCAAAGGCAGCGTGCTGCTGCAGTAGTTGTACGGTGCTTTTGAGCCCAAGGTGGAATACAGTTCCTTATCAGAAGTTATAAAAATGGGAGGGCTCCTCGACTGCCGACACTTAAAGAAAAAAACAAAAATGACCGTGGAAACGAATAACAAGGACACGATGGAGAGCGACACAACAAGAATGAGGTTCAGGTTAGAAGTCAGGCCGGACACAGCGTCTCTGTCGCCCAGCTCCGGCAGCGCCTCCTGCAAGCTCTCGGCCAGCACCACGTGCAGCGTGGCCGTGGCCGACAGCGCCGGCTGCCCGTGGTCCTTCACCACGGCCACCACGCGCTGCTTGGCCGCGTCCCGCTCGGACACGGCGCGCGCCGTGCGCACCTCGCCGCTGTGCAGCCCCACGCGGAACAGCGCCGGCTCCGACGCCTGCACCAGCTCGTACGACAGCCACGCGTTGCGCCCCGCGTCCGCGTCCACCGCCACCACCTTGGCCACCAGGTAGCCGGCCTCGGCCGAGCGCGGAACCACCTCGAAAGGACTCGCCGCCGCTCCCGCCGCCGCCTCTCCCGGAACCGCCGCCGGCCACAGCACCCGCGGCGCGTTGTCGTTGCGGTCCAGCACGAAGACGCGCACCGTGGCCGTGGAGCTGCGCGCCGGCGCGCCGCCGTCCTGCGCCCGCACCGCCACCGCGAACTCGCGGCACTGCTCGTAGTCCAAGGAGCGCTGCGCGTACAGCGCGCCGCTCCGCGCCTCCACCGACACCGGCGGCGCCGCGCCCGCCGCGCCCGCGCTGCCGCCCGCCAGCCAGTAGCTCACGCGCCCGTTGGCGCCCGCGTCCGCGTCCCGCGCCTGCACGCGCAGCACCAGCGCGCCCACCGCGTTGTTCTCCGCCACGTACGCGCTGTACGCCGCCTCCTCGAACACCGGCGCGTTGTCGTTCACGTCCGACACCTCCAGCACCAGCTCCTCCCGGCTCCACAGCGCCGGCCGGCCCCGGTCCCGGGCCACCACCGTCACGCGGTGCTCCCAAGCCTGCTCGCGGTCCAGCGCGCTCGCCGTCACCACCTTGTACGAGCCGCCCGACGACGCCACCAGCGACAGCGGCGCCTCGCCCGACAGCTCGCACGACACCTGACCGTTCTCGCCAGAGTCCGGATCGTTCACGTTCAGCAGGGCAACCACGGTACCGACTGGCGAGTCTTCGGACACCGGACTCGACAACGACAGAACCGTGATCTCAGGAGGGTTGTCATTCACGTCCAGCAACTCCACCTCCACCTTGCAGTGCGCCACCAAACCACCGCCATCCCTCGCCTCTACCAGCAACACGAAGCCTCGGGTGTCCTCAAAGTCCAGCGCCTCCTGCAGCGTGATCGTCCCTCTCTCGGCATCCACCGCGAACTTCTGAAGCACCTTGGCCGGCATTTTCCCGAAGCCGTAGGTGATTCGGGCGTTGGTTCCGGCATCGGCATCGGAGGCAGAGACGTTCAGCACCGTCGATCCCGGAGGCGCGTCCTCGCGCAGGCTGACGCGGTACCGCTCCTGCGCGAACACGGGTGGGTTGTCATTGGCGTCGGTGACGTTGATCCAGAGCTGGGCGGTGCCGGTCCGGGGCGGGTCTCCGCCATCCAGCGCAGTCAGCAGCAGACGCAGGCTCGGCTCGCTCTCTCGGTCCAGCGCGCGGCGAAGAACCAGCTCCGGGAACTTGCTGCCGTCTTGGCTCTCTTTCACCTCCACCGCGAAGTACCCGTTGGTCTCCAGCTCATAGCCCTGCAGTGAATTACTGCCCACGTCCGCGTCCTCGGCCACACCCACGGCAAATCGGGCACCGGGAGGTGTAGATTCGATGATTTCGAAGTGGATGTTATCCTTAAGAAAGCGCGGCGCATTGTCATTCACATCCTCGATGGACACCTCGACATGGAAAATGTTCAGCGGGTTGTGCACCAGCGCCTCGAAGCTGACAGAACAGGTCTCCGACTCGCCGCACATCTCCTCCCGGTCCAGCCTCTCGTTCACGTACAGGTTCCCGTTCTCCTCATTCACCGTGAAGTATTTCAGCTGCTTCTTGCCGGCAGACGCCACCTGCAGCTTGCGCGCCGGCAGCTCGTCCGCGCTGAGCCCCAGGTCCCGCGCCAGCGGCCCCACGAGCGAGCCTCTGCCCAGCTCCTCGGGGATGGCGTAGCGGACCCGCTCGGCCGCCGCCCGCCACCACAGGCACAGCAGCAGCGCGCCCAGCAGCGCTCGCCCGCCGCCCGGCCCGCGCCTCTGCCGCCGCCTCACCGCCATTCTCCGCTGCCGCCGCCGCCGCTCGCCGCGCTCCTGCCTCCTGCCGCTGCCCCGCCTCCCTTCCAGCCGCTCTCTCCAGACAGAAAGGCAGCCTGAAAGGCAGCGGGGTCGGCGCGCCGCCTCTCGCCGCTGCCGCTGCCGTTGGCGGTGCCGCTGCCGCTCTGGCCGGCGCCGGGCGAGCGAGCAGCCTGCGGGGGCCGGGACGCTGCGGCGGCGGCGGCTCCAGCGCCGCTCGGCGGCGGCCAACAGCGACACCCGGAGGCGCCGCGACGCCACTGCAGCCGCCCCGGGGGGGTCTCGCCGCGTTGGCGGCTCAGCCCCGTCAGCCACAGAAAACCGAGAGTCGGAGCTCGGATTGGCGTGGTTTTTTTCATACCCGCGGAAGGGGGAATCGAGGAGCTCTTTTCAGAAGCAAAAATGCAGAGACTGGCTGGGGAAGGTGTATTGGAGTAGTGGAGGATCACGCAGACGTCGTACAAGGGAGCACAGGTGAGTACAGGTAAGAATAAGCCGGTACACTGTGCATCAAATGCCTTGCAGATTCCTATCCTTTCTATTACTGCTGTGGGCTCTCTTTACCCATCTCTTTTATTTCATTTCTACCATCTCTGTGAAGCAACATCTACAAAAGACTTAGGAAGAGAAGCCTTTGTAGAAGAGAAGCACCAGAAACATTTTCTTTCTGGAGATTCTTGTTTATATTCCTTTTATATTATATTCCTCTCACAGTAACTGCCTGGGGGGAAATGGCAAATCTTATTCTCTAGGACAGCAGGATCCTTACATGTTCCCAGTTTTACAAATCATGGAATTACCACAACTTCTTGTCCTAGAACTGGGAAGAATGACCCGTTAAAGCATTTCTTTAAAAAGCCTGTTCTGTGAACGGCATAAGTAATTCGATCTAAGAACATGGACAGACTGAAAAAGGTATCCATGCTCCCAGGAGACCTCAGTTACCAGCGTGCTGAAATTTATGCTGAGAATTGTAAAAAAGAGGGTTACTACTCCTCTGTGGTGGTGCCCGAGGCATACATGACATGTCAGCTACCTTTCCCAGGACAGAGACTTCAAGATAAAAAGACCAAAAAAAGTTAAAAAAAAAATCACAAAAGAATCTCAAAAGGGCAAAAGTAAAGAAGGCGGTTTACCCGCACAACGACGCAATGATGTGTTCTTTGCCAGAATAAAACATTGAACCCTCCCGTTGTGGGATGGTCTGAAATCAGAAATGATAAAACCCTCTGGAGAGCAACGCCTATGAAGAAACACTTCATCCACCTCGGTGCCTGTTTGGACTGACACCACCTCTCTGCAATAACCAAAAGAAATCACGAAATACAAGACTCTCCACAAACCAACAGCTCTTGTTTCACGGCCTTGTAGAGAGCAGGGCACGTTGTGATCAGCTGAACCATTCCAGGCACTACACAAACCAGGTTTGGGGAAACCACGGGTACAGCAGGTTTCTCCAACACTCCTACTGCTCAAGAAATAACTCCATGGATTATTACTGTGCTCATGGACAGGGTCCTGGGGATAACTCAGTTCCTGGCTGTGCCACGCTTGCCACTGTCTCGAAAGAAGAAAAGATAGAAACTACAAGACTCAGTTTTTATCTCACAAGCTTCTGCTGCTGCAGCAGTTATTAGGAAATGATAACTCGGCCTCAGCATTGCTGTGAGAACAGGCTCTTCCTCTGCAACAAGAAGCAGCCACACTCTGGCTGCAGAGAGAGAATAATGAGAGAGTATTTAAATACAATCTCACCTTCCTCACCCCTTGTTGTAGTACATATCTTAGACGCTGCTTTCAAGATTTCAAATAATGAACGTGAATTGAAAACTCTGTGCTGTACGACAACTGTGATAAATACAAAAACTGACAACTCACTTTTGGAAAAACCTTCAACCAAAAAACAGTTCACAAGGAAAATACCTGTGTCTGTCTAGGAGTCCAAACCTGTGAGCAACACGGTGATCAAGAAATGAACATTGGCAAATGAACTTTAGGCACGTTAGGACCTTCTGTCGCTACACCCTCAGCTACAGCACCACCTGTAGTTACATCTCTCTGAAAAAGGCACAGTGGAGAAGAGTAAAATAGACAAAAATTGCCCATAGAACAGCAAGAATCCTTGGAAATCAACTTTTGTTTGGCAGAAGAGGCTTCTCATGGACAATCAGGTCATTCTCACAAAATCACTCCAGGTGCAGTAACTCCGGGTTGTGCTCACCGGCTGCTAAGGAGCACAGGAAGAAAAAACAACCTTTCTAACCAGTAATGCGTTAAGAATGTACACTGCACCCTACCTCTTACATTGCTTCTGTTTTAAACACTCGGCATGGATAGATCGAGCACTGCTACACGGGAGAGAACGACACAAAACAAGATTTAAGGCGATGTAAAAAGCACAAACGAACAACCATTCACACAAGTGCATCTCAACATTCCTTGCAGGGCCAGGCCGCCTGTAACGCATCTCAGCAGAAACCTCGACAATACGCTCTGATTTCTAGATATTCACCCATAGTTTGAAGGCATAAAAGGAGGTTTATCGACTCTAATCCAAACAATCTGCCTGGGAACATCCACTTCTTTGGGTCTGTCTTTGCAGGAGCACAGCGATGTCACCCCAAGGCAGCAAACCAGTGCTAACATAGATATTTTAGATTTAACTGCATGAGCAACAAGCAATTGCCTGACTCTTCCACCATCTCTGCTCGCTCCCGAGTGTGAAGCTCACTTGTCACTCAACCACAGAAATTCCCGCAGGCAAGCTGAGAAAATGCCTGGGAATGGTCTCCCGGAAAACACAGAATGCTGCACAAATTTAGCAGTGCTGCAAATACTGGGTGAGGAACACTCAGTGAAGCCCTTGCAAAAGTAAGAAATGGTACAAACCCAAAACAAAACAGGCAAACACGGGTCCACGTTCAATTTCAAGCAATGGCTTACATTTATCCTAAATACTATTTAAAGAAAAGGAACATGGGGAGAGTGATGATTTAAAGAAGAGGAATATGGGGAGAGTGATGATTTAAAGAAAAGGAATATGGAGAGAGTGATGATTAGGTATACGGAAGACAGACTTGCAAAAAATTCAGCTGTTAAAAATCCATATTACAGTGTACTCCACATTCTGTTTTAAACAATGATAAACAATAAAAAACATTAGACCAGGTGGTACTATACCCATGAGCAAATAGTGATGCAAGGGGGAGGAAAAAAAAAAAAAAGGAAAGAAAAAACAACAACAACAACAACAACAACAACAACAAAACCAAAAACAAAAAAAAACCCTGTAAGATTGCGTCCAAAATAAAAAATATTTTCACGAACTTGAAATTTCTAGACGGGAATACGAATGTTCTCTATGTCTCCCAAATGAAGGATACGTGCTGTGGAGAACACAGCTGACACTGCGAACAACACGAACTTCCACTTCTTTACATGCAATACAGCAGATCGGAAGCGCGGATGCTGGCAAGATAAACGGAATTAAACAACCGGGACTGATAAAAACAAAGGTCTCAATCACCGAACCTCCAGCAGAGAAGAGCCTGAGTTCCCTAAAAGGTCCACCAAGCATAAGACTGAGATCCGACTCCTACGTCCACCTCCCCGGCAGCAAGAGGCACCAGCGGATCGCCCACCGAGGCTTTGCCTTACATGTCAGAGTATTTCCCTACTCAGGAAAGAGACCACGGGGCAAAAGGACAGAGAAGCAGAAGAACGAAGCGCCGCGGACACATTTCGGCCTGAGGAACTCACCGAGGGAGCGGCGGGATCCACGGGACAAACGCCGGCGGGGTCCCCGTCCCCGAGCAGCGGCGCGGGCTCGTCGGGCAGCGGCCGGGCCGGGAGGGTGTCGCAGCAGCTGCCGCCCGAGAAGCGCAGGTGGCTCTTGCGCGAGTCGGCCGTGAGCGACACGTCGTGCGAGTAGGAGTGCAGGAAGGCGCGCACGCCGTCGATGCCCACGAAGGTGGAGACGGGCACGCCGCGCAAGGCGCCGCTGTCGGGCGGCAGCAGGTGGCGGCGGCGCCAGCGGCGCAGGCGCAGCGCCAGCAGCAGCAGCAGGAAGGCGAGGAAGAGGCAGGAGACGGCGGCCACGGCCAGCACGAGCCAGCGCGTCAGGCTGCCGGCCGGCTCGCCCGGCGCCGCCGCCTCGGCCGCGCTGCCCAGCTCGGCCAGCAGCTCGGCCACGCTCTCGGCCAGCACCACGCTCAGCGTGGCCGTGGCCGACAGCGCCGGCCGCCCGTGGTCCTTCACCACCACCACCAGGCTCTGGCGCGCCGCGTCGCGGGCCAGCGGGAAGCGCGCCGTGCGCACCTCGCCGCTGTGCAGCCCCACGCGGAACAGCCCCGGCTCCGTGGCCTTGGCCAGCTCGTACGACAGCCACGCGTTCTGACCCGCGTCCGCGTCCACCGCCACCACCTTGGCCACCAGCGCGCCGGGCTCCGAGCCGCGCGGCGCCAGCTCCACGCCCGACCACGCTCCTCCGCCCCAGCCCGAGCCCGAGCCCGGCGCCGCGGCCGCCGGCGGGTACAGCACCTGCGGCGCGTTGTCGTTCTCGTCCACGATCAGCAGCCGCACCGACACGTTGCTGCTCAGCGCCGGCGCGCCGCCGTCCTCCGCGCGCACCCACAGCTGCAGCTCGCGCACCTGCTCGTAGTCCAAGGAGCGCAGCGCGTACAGCGCGCCCGTCTCCGCCTGCACCGACACGTACGACGACAGCGGCGCGCCCCGCACCCGCCCCTCCGACAGCCGGTACCGCACGCGCGCGTTCTGCCCCCGGTCCGCGTCCGTCGCGCGCACCGTCAGCACCAGCGCGCCCGCCGCGTTGTTCTCCGCCAGCCGCGCGCTGTAGCGCTCCTCCGCGAACACCGGCGCGTTGTCGTTCACGTCCAGCACCCGCAGCGCCAGCACCGCGCTGCTCTGCAGCGCCGGCGACCCGCCGTCGGCCGCCCGCACCGTCACGTTGTACTCCGCCACCTGCTCCCGGTCCAGCTCGCTCGCTGTCACCACACGGTAGTAATCCTTAACGGACTTCTCCAGTCGGAACGGGACGTCCTTGTCGAGCGAGCAGCGCACCTCGCCGTTGGCCCCCGAGTCGCGATCCTGCACGTGCAGCAGGGCGATCACTGTACCCGGTGGGGCGTCCTCAGAAATCTCAGTCAATGCCGATGATACTGTCAGTTCAGGGGCATTGTCGTTGACATCTGTCACGGAGATCATGACTTTGGCCGTATCGAAAAGCTCTCCGCCGTCCCGTGCCTGCACCTCCATTTCAAATGATGAAATTTCCTCGTAGTCCAAGTTCTTCTTTAGAGTTATTTGTCCTGTCTTGGATTCAAGGTGAAAACGTTCAGATGCCTTTTCTGAAATTCTATAGAAACTGTATTTCACATGTCCATTCGGCCCCTCGTCGGCGTCCGTGGCCGTGATGGTGACGAGCACGGAGCCCACGGGCACGTCCTCGGGCACACGCACCGTGTACTCCGCCTGGCTGAACACGGGCGCGTTGTCGTTCGCGTCCAGCACCGTCACGCGGATCCGAGCCGTGCCCGTCCGGGCCGGATCGCCGCCGTCCATCGCCCTCAGCACCAGCTCGTGAAACGCCGCCTCCTCCCGGTCCAGCGCCTTGGCCAGCACCAGCTCGGGACGCTGATCGCCGCCGGGGCCCGCCTGCACGGCCAGCGAGAAGTGCTCGTCGCCGCTCAGCTCGTAGCTCTGCAGGGAATTCCGGCCTGAGTCAGGATCGTGAGCGTCTGGCAGGGGAAACCGCGACCCCGGGGCTGTCGTCTCGCTCATTCTCTGTTCCAGTTCTACTTCCTTGAAGCTGGGCGCGTTGTCATTAATGTCCGTGATTTCCACTTCTATTTCATAAACCTGCATTTCCCCCTCCACTATCAGCTCACAGCGCAGCACGCATTGCTGCACACGCTCGCACAGCTGCTCTCTGTCGATCCTCTCCGCCGTCACTAAATGTCCCGTCTTCCCGTGTAGAGCGAAATACTGCGAACTACCTCTTTCTATAATTCGAACGCCGCGGTCTCGGAGCGCCGTCAGCTGCAGCCCCAGGTCCTTGGCCACGTCGCCCACGAACGAGCCCTTGGGCATCTCCTCGGGCACCGAGTAGCGCAGCTGCCCCCACGCCGCCTCCCACGCCGCCAGCAGGATCCCCCAGAGCAGAGCTCGCTGCCGCCGGCCCCAGCGCCTCCCCGCCGCGCACATCTCCGCCGCAGCAGCTCCCCGCTGCCGCCTGCTGCTCCGCCAGCCGCGCTTGCTCAGCTTTCCTACCGGGCTCTCCGCTCCCGGCCCCTGCCGTGGCCTCTTTCCCCTCTCCGCTGCACAGATCCGCACCGTCAGGACGATCGCTGATCGCCGGGCTGCCCACCCAGGAATGCAGCGATCGAGTGATGGAGCCGATCCGCAGCGGGCGGGGCTGCCGGGAGCGCTCCGAGCTTCCTCTCGCTCCTCTCGGTCAACAGCGGCGCCCGCAGCCTCCTCCCGGCACTGCAGCACCGAGCGCTGCCCGGCGCTGCCCGCCCCGCCTCGCTCCCGGAGGCTCTCGGGGGTGTCACAGCCGTCACTGAGCCGTGGGTCCCGCTCAGCGGGGACATTTGCCTTGTGCTTTTCTCCAGCAGATCTCGTCTTCGATCCTTTAGCTGATCGCGATCACACGTCAGTTAGAGAACTCCTGTGATTTTGTTGTATTTACCACATCGGAAAATATTCTTGAAATGCCGGTTCAAGATGAAGTTATTTTAATATGGCTTGTAGAATATTAACACTAGTGCCCCTATTCGTTCAAAACCCCAATTTATGATACAAGTGGCGCAGCTTTTGTGGCTGTCTTGCTTGATTCATTTTGTCTCTGCCTTTGTATAAACCAAAACGGCACCACACTGGAATGTCACCAGTGACCCCACCACCCCAGAATGCAGTGATGACCATCCCCGCTCAAAGTGAATCTTTTGGAACTCTGACCTTCCTTGGGGACTTTGTAAGTTTTCACCTGCACATCGCCAGATGCTCTGAATCAACCTGTGTTGTTTTACATTCTCCAACCATCACTTTCAAATTGTTCATTGTATTCTGGAATACCACAGCTCGCGATAAAACACATTATACAATTAAACATTTCTTTCTCAGATAGCATGCACCAACCATGCCCAGGAACTCGGTGATCCATTCCAAAAGAAAACCAGAACCCAGCATAAATCAAATGTCTCACTGGGGCAAGAGGTGTACAAATACAAAAGAGGCTCTGAAGGGCAAACCAGAGGGTTTTGCTTTTGGAGATCCAATTCTATGGCTTAGCTCCAGCTAAATAATGACTGCACAAAAGAAATCCCTCCCAGAGTGAAACCATTTGCTCAACGCCTCGAAAGACGGGAAGGCACGGAGCAGAGGAACAAGCTGTAAATTGCTGTTCACAGATCCCCACGCATTTCCTTTGGAAGTCCAACATCTCAAGAGCATTGACCGACGGGGTTTTCCCCAACTATAAACCGGGTCCAAGGACATCGCTCCCGGAAAGACAAAAGATCAGGGATCCTTTCATTTTATGGAGGAAAGCAACTCCAAAAAAAAATCAGAAAATACTTGCAGACAAATATTCTCAGCTGAACCTGAATGAGTGATGAAAATAAAGAGGAGTTTCAATACACTTCTAATATTTTACTCAGCAGCAGAAGAGTCAATCTTCTCGCTGAGCCTACACCTGAATTTCACTTTTTTCTTTTGATATCCCACTCTTCACTGCTGCCTTCAATACAAGAAACTACCACCGAGGATGGGAAAAAAATACCCTCCAAAACAACCAACAAACCAAATAAACACAAAAGCAGAAAAAAACCCCTGCAGTGAGAAACAGTGCCTGGAATCCTGGAATAAGTAACCTGTCCCGCTTGGCTCCCAGTTCTACAGAAACCTAAGCCCAAACCATGACAGACACTCTCCTACATCATCACGAAGGTGAAGGAACAACACTTCAAGGTGAAAACACGTACATTCCAGGGGGGAAATACTCCTACTCTGAAGTCAATCCCTTTAACAGAAGTCTGCCATGAAGCAGCAGTGTTCTGTAAAAGGAATCGACAATCCCATTCTATAGATTAAGAAATAAACTTTACAAAGGCCGGGAAAAAACCATTTAACCTATCCGTCCCACTAATGCTGCCATTTCTGTAGTAACCCTCTGCACAAGGTGGATGGACACACAGCAGAAGATGGAAATATTCGCTAGGGAGGATCAATCTACAATATTAACCTGTGAAACAGCGGTGCCAACCGCTTGGCACCAGAGAAATAATTCCTCGATAACAACAGCCACACTCAGTAAAGCAAGCGTTTCTACAGCAGCACACCTGCAAATCATGGGAGGATAAAAAGAAGAGGGCCAGGAACCGTATGAACTTCGTGATTCAAGAAATCATAGGAACTTTTTTTTTTTCTATCCTACACCGAAACACTATTAACCACCCATCTGACAAAGAGGTCAGCTAGATCAATCTGGGGAAACAGGGATGGAGGGGAAATCCTCCAACAAAATTCATTTACCGCGTTCACAGCCAGGAATACAGAAGGGGTAGTCAAAGTCCCTAAACTGAACCAGAAACTGTAAACACGGAAGGAGGATGGGAGCTCGCGGGCATTCCAGAACGACACAGCCCAGGGAAACAGGGGGGAAGGGGGATGAAGGCACAGAAAAGCTCAATGTGAACAGCGCAAGCGCCAGGCTCTACAGACCTGCGGTGCACCGGGAATAAAAAAGCGCCACTTTTTCTACAGCTGTTACCCAGACGCGAATTGAAAAAGGAAAACCAGAAAACTAGAATTTTAAACTTCTACCATCTCCTTCTACGTACTGAAAATCGGCCTTCATCATTAGGAACCCGCAGTGTTTCAGACAAGTTTCAAAGACAAAGTTCTTCAGCTGAAAATCAACATGTCATGAGGAACAAGCTGCCATCTCAATCTGCCTGCTCTAAGTGTAAGATGAAGGAAAGCAAAATGTAACTCAGAGCATCAGCTGTCCTGTAAGATTTTATGCACCACAAGCTAAAAGCTACGAGACATTCCACTGAGCCCACAAGTGAGAGAGCTGACGAGACCAGAACTGCCCGTTGGCACCGCCGGCTGTAAAGAGACACGGGACAGGATTCGTGTGGGGGTTCACTGAAACACAGACCGGTAGGACGGGCACCAATAGAGAGCCCAAGCCGGAACAGAGAACGCCGCAAGCTCTTAGGAAAGGCTCAGGAAAAAAGAGTAGCTGGGTTTTACAGACCTGCGGTGCATCGGGATCGGCGGGCACCTCTCCCTCGACGGCGCCGCTGTTGGGGCTCGGCTTCTCGCAGCAATCCCCGCCCAGAAGCTCCTCCGCCGACAGGACGGGCACCGGCGGCGGCGGCGGCGGCCAAGCGGCCTCGGGCAGGGCGCGGGCCGGCGCCGCCACGCACAGGTTGTAGGAGTAGGGCAAGGTGCCCTCGCAGAAGTCGGCCGGGAAGGCGGCGCCGGCCACCGAGAAGCGCTGCGCGCCCAGGCAGCGCAGCACGGCGGGCGGCCCGGCCCGGCGCAGCCGCGCCAGCACGGCCAGCGCCACGCTCAGCAGGAAGAGCGCCGACAGCAGCGCCAGCGCCAGCACCAGGTAGAACTGCAGCTCGGCCGCCGCCGCCGCCTCGGCGCCCGCCGCCCGCTCGCTCAGCTCCGGCAGCGCCTCCTGCAAGCTCTCGGCCAGCACCACGTGCAGCGTGGCCGTGGCCGACAGCGCCGGCTGCCCGTGGTCCTTCACCACGGCCACCACGCGCTGCTTGGCCGCGTCCCGCTCGGACACGGCGCGCGCCGTGCGCACCTCGCCGCTGTGCAGCCCCACGCGGAACAGCGCCGGCTCCGACGCCTGCACCAGCTCGTACGACAGCCACGCGTTGCGCCCCGCGTCCGCGTCCACCGCCACCACCTTGGCCACCAGGTAGCCGGCCTCGGCCGAGCGCGGAACCACCTCGAAAGGACTCGCCGCCGCTCCCGCCGCCGCCTCTCCCGGAACCGCCGCCGGCCACAGCACCCGCGGCGCGTTGTCGTTGCGGTCCAGCACGAAGACGCGCACCGTGGCCGTGGAGCTGCGCGCCGGCGCGCCGCCGTCCTGCGCCCGCACCGCCACCGCGAACTCGCGGCACTGCTCGTAGTCCAAGGAGCGCTGCGCGTACAGCGCGCCGCTCCGCGCCTCCACCGACACCGGCGGCGCCGCGCCCGCCGCGCCCGCGCTGCCGCCCGCCAGCCAGTAGCTCACGCGCCCGTTGGCGCCCGCGTCCGCGTCCCGCGCCTGCACGCGCAGCACCAGCGCGCCCACCGCGTTGTTCTCCGCCACGTACGCGCTGTACGCCGCCTCCTCGAACACCGGCGCGTTGTCGTTCACGTCCGACACCTCCAGCACCAGCTCCGCCCGGCTCCACAGCGCCGGCCGGCCCCGGTCCCGGGCCACCACCGTCACGCGGTGCTCCCGCGCCTGCTCGCGGTCCAGCGCGCTCGCCGTCACCACCTTGTACGAGCCGCCCGACGACGCCACCAGCGACAGCGGCGCCTCGCCCGACAGCTCGCACGACACCTGACCGTTCTCGCCAGAGTCTCGGTCCCGAAGTTTCAGCAGAGCCACCACGGTGCCAGTCGGGGCATCCTCGGACACGGGGCTCGACAGTGACAGAATCGTGATCTCGGGCGCGTTGTCATTCTCGTCCGTGATGTCGATCTGCACCTCACAGTGATCGGTGAGTCCACCCCCGTCCGTTGCCTCCAGGCCGAAGATGTATTTATTCTTCTCCTCGAAATCGAGGGGACCCGCTGTCCTGATTTCCCCACTCTCACTGTCGATAACGAACAACGCCCTGACCGCGTCCGGGACGTCACCGAAGGAGTAGGACACTCGCCCGTTGGTGCCTGCATCCGCATCTGTCGCCCGCACCTGCAGCACCACCGACCCCACCGGCAGATTCTCTGCCACTCGCGCTTCGTAGACGCTTTTGCTGAACACGGGCGGGTTGTCATTGGCATCTGTCACGTTGATGCGAACCTGGACAGTCCCGGACCTCGCGGGGTCCCCACCGTCCACTGCTGTCAGCACCAACTCAAGGGAGCTCTGCTTCTCTCGGTCCAAAGCTCTCTCCAGTACCAATTCCGGCTGCTTCTTTCCCCCTGGCTTCTCCTTCATGGACAGTGAGAAAGACGGGTTGCTGGTGAGTTGATAAGTCAGCAGCGAGTTGCTTCCCACGTCTGCATCTCGCGCCATCTCCAGCGGAAAACGAGCACCGGGAAGCGTCCATTCATCAATCTCGAGGTCCAGACCAGCCTTCCTGAAGGTTGGGGAGTTGTCGTTCACGTCCTCGATGGACACCTCGACGTGGAAAATGTTCAGCGGGTTGTGCACCAGCGCCTCGAAGCTGACAGAACAGGTCGCCGACTCGCCACACATCTCCTCCCGGTCCAGCCTCTCGTTCACGTACAGGTTCCCGTTCTCCTCATTCACCGTGAAGTATTGCTTCTCCTCGCTCAGCCGCAGCTTGCGCGCCGGCAGCTCGTCCGCGCTGAGCCCCAGGTCCCGCGCCAGCGGCCCCACGAGCGAGCCTCTGCCCAGCTCCTCGGGGATGGCGTAGCGGACCCGCTCGGCCGCCGCCCGCCACCACAGGCACAGCAGCAGCGCGCCCAGCAGCGCTCGCCCGCCGCCCGGCCCGCGCCTCTGCCGCCGCCTCACCGCCATTCTCCGCTGCCGCCGCCGCCGCTCGCCGCGCTCCTGCCTCCTGCCGCTGCCCTGCCTCCCTTCCAGCCGCTCTCGCCGCACACCGCAGCGCCCGCCGCAGCGCACCCAGCCCGCTCGGGCCGCCTCGGACGCCGCTGCTCCCCGCCCAGCGCAGCCTCTGCCGCTGCCGCTGCTGCCGCTGCTGCCGCTGCCGCTGCTGTTGGCGGTGCCGCTGCCGCTCTGGCCGGCGCCGGGCGAGCGAGCAGCCTGCGGGGGCCGGGACGCTGCGGCGGCGGCGGCTCCAGCGCCGCTCGGCGGCGGCCAACAGCGACACCCGGAGGCGCCGCGACGCCACTGCAGCCGCCGGATGGCCGCGCTCAAGGGGGCCCGGCTTTGGGCGCCCGGCGGGGCTGCACCGCCTGCGGGCTCTCTCTCTCTCTCCTCCGCTGCCAACAAGGAGAGCAGAAGCTCGCTCTTTATGCCGCTCCGAAGGCGATTAAATCTGAGAAGGCGTTTTCCGTACTTTTAGATCATCTTATTTTGTCGCGGTGAACAACCATAAGCAAATCTTAATGGCAGAGCAATAAAGTCTCTTACTGTTTTTAAAATGAAGGTACAACTATTCAAAGAAGAAACGGCAGTATACCTAGGGAAGGCTTTAAAAGCCCTTTATCATTCTAGTATATTTTGAATTGTTACAATCATTGGGAAAAAAACCCCCAGAAGTTAATAATTGTTTTGGAATGGTTAATAATATTCAGAAACTCATTGAAGGAAATGTCATTTCTATCTCTGAAGGAATCTTTATGGTCAAGGAGTTCCCACCTCACTAGTCAGGTTTCTCAAAGCCCCATCTATCCAGGACCTGAACCCTTTCAAACACGGTACATCCCTTGTCTTGCTGGCCACGCTATTTGTTATGCAGCCCAGAATATGATTGACTTCCTGGCCTGCAAGGACTCACTGCCACCTCATGTCCCATTTGTCACTCACCAGGACCCCAAGCCCTTCTCCACATGTCGGTTCTCAACCCCCCAAGTATGGACTGAAAGGGGATTGCCCTGACCCAGGTGCATGATTTTGCACTTGACCTTGTTGAACTGAAGGAGGCTGACACGAGTCCACTCCTCCAGACTGCCCAGGTCCCTGGGGATGACATCCCATCCCTCTGCTGAACCAACGGCACCACCCAGCCTGGTGTCACCTGCAAACCTGCAGAGGGAACTCTCAATCCAATGAGCTGTGTCACTGACAAAGACACTGGATACATTGGTCCAACACAGGCCCATGAAGACACCACACATTGGGAGTTTCCAGCTGGGCCTTGAGATATTGTCTGCAACTCTTTGCACTCCACCTGCACTGGGACAGCAGGAACAGATGGGACCTTCCACGAGAGATCAGATACCCTGAGGTCAGGCTCAAAACAAAAAGCAAGGCAAGAGTGAATCGTTGGGCAGAAGCAAAACAAATTGGGTGGTACACATCTAATTTCATTTGATGAAGTCATCATCAGCTCTCATGTGCTGTTTCTCCACTATGTGGCCTCTTAACTTCCCTACAAATAACATTCTCTAAATGAAAACACTTCATAATGGGTCTTGTTCCTATATTATGAGAAAATATGAGAGACTACTTTTTAGCTTTTCCTTCATTTTCTTCACACAAAAAATTCTGGTTTAAGTGATTAAAGTGAGATTTTGCTGCAAAACAACTCTTGCATCTTCCAATGCAAAATGCCTTTTCTCCAGAAATGGGGAAAACGAACCATGACCTTCCAGGAAACAAAGGCCTGAAAGGAACTGTAATTACAACTGTGAGGAAACCATGTATCCTAATGTTCCAGGGACACAGGGAAACCATGTATCCTAATGTTCCAGGGACACAGGGAAACCATGTATCCTAATGTTCCAGGGACACAGGGATGGATAAAGGAGGAGTCACACGAGACCCACAAGCCATTCTGCTCAGACATCTCTGTTCTAGGTACACATGTTCTAATACCTCATTGTCAGGTGACTCCCATTGCCTTTCAAAACAGGGAAATCAGGATCAGAACATAAATGGCACAGGCCTGGGCAGACCAGGCAGGAAACCAAACCACTGCTCATCCAAAAACACATTGACTCACCCATTTTCCTGGTTCAGAGCTAGTCAGCCCCTCACCTTCTTTGCTCTGCATTCACAACTTCCAGTTACACCACAGGCAGTACCCAACGTTTGGCTCTACATCAGGCACAGGCAAAAGAACACAATTCTGTGACATTCTAGGAAAATACAAGTGTGTCAAAGTCTCTCTGCTGGCAGCTGAGCACCTTCATGGTGAAAATGGATCAGAACCCCTCCCAGGGCCTGATAACCTGAACAGATCTCCACGTTCAAGGGCTCTCAGCCAAGCCAAGGCCCACTTGTAGAACCAAAGAAACAAGGAAGGAACAGGAAAGCCACAGAAGTGAAGAATCATGGCTTAACATTTCACACCATGTCAACTGTAGCAGGTACACAAGAAGCATCATCTACCTTGCAAAAAGCACAGGAGGAGCACGTGGGACTTTCCACCAAGGACCACAGGCATGGTTCTCTAAGTAATTTATTTGGAAAACAGGAAAAGGGCACAGGACTATAACTATGGGAATAAAAATAGTGAAAATTGAATGTTTACACCCACCAGTTTTAGACTGCTCAAACTGTACCACAGCAAACTCCTTTACCTGCCCTGTCTCTGTGCAGACAGAAAGCTTCAGTGTGCTCAAACATCACCCAACAGGGATCACTTTGCCAACAGACACCAACAAAGGACAGGTTTCCCACACAACTTCTTATGAAGAAGAAGGATCACACCACAGATCCACACACATGAACTTCTCTGCTCACACTCATTTCCAGGAATGTGGTCAAGCCCCCAAACCAGAATTTCCTAACAAAACTACCATCCCATGCCCTGCATTCTCCACAAACACTTTAAATACCAACAGAACAACAGCAGTTACTGCATGTGAGCAAGATCCATTAATAACATCTGAAGGTTGGTCAAGGCTGGGGAAAGCCCAGTACACCTGAGACAAGACTTTCTATCACAGCCTTACCAGGACATACAGCTGGAGAAGTGACAGTTCTCAGACACAGAATCTCTGATACACGCTTGCACTTTCATGGGTGTGTCTGCAGACAAATTCACCCAAGTCTGTATCTGTTTGGGATACAGGAAAAGGGGGAATTCTGTGAGTCACACAGGCCCTGGCACCAGGAAAGCTGTGCAAGCACCCCAATCCAGGTGGAGCAAACAATGTCCTCCTTTCCTGCCCTGAGCCAGTCTCTCACTGATCTCCCACCGACTTCCCACTGGCAACTGAGCTTGCTGAGATGGATAACACCTCAGCCCAGATGACTTATGCACAAACCATAAACCTGAGACCATGGCAGGCAGGATATGGAAATTGGGATGCTGATGGCATCATTCTAAAGTAGGTCATGCCTCTAGTTCTGGTTCTCCATTGATTTGGGATCTCTGACATGTAAAGTCACACCCCCATCCCCTGTTTGGGATTGGACCCCTGCCCCCCATAACCTCACATATTGTTCAGTCAGCCACAGCCCCGGGGCTTTGGATGCTGCCTGCTCAAACCATGAGGTCACTGCGTTTGTGACTGGGCCATCATTAAAGTTTTATTTTTGGGCTCTCCATCATTCCCATCCCGTTTATTTTGCCACACTGTGCCCAGCCAGACCAGACCCAGAATCACAGTGCTGACTGAGATAACTTCTCACCACCAATATTTGACAAGAAAGAGCATTTCTTAACGTGATGTTTTGCAGAAAGACATCTAGGAAAGTCTTTTTCTTTAGATCTGAGAACATGAAAGGCACACACAGGTCAGTCAGACAAGTGTAACAGATGTCATCCTCCAAAATCTCCCTCAGAGACAAAGGCCCACCTTCAGCTCATTGGATCAAGCAAGACAACAAAGGAACACAGGCACAATGGAAGGGATCATCCCATGCAGTTCTAGATTATGGCACTCAGGGTAGCTACATAATTTCAGTGTTTATTAGGCAGTAGGTGAAGTGTTTGATCTTCCCAAATTGTGGTATTTGTTACAAGTACCTGTGTAAGCTGTTAGTTAAGGGTTGATGGAAAGATGCAAACTCATAGGGAGAACCTCCCAGGGCTCCCTGTACAGGTGGGATAAGATGTCATCCAGCTCAACATTTTGGGATGATGAAACTCACATTGCAGGATCCTACAAGCAGGCACTGCTCAGGGGAAAGGGCAAACCACATCTCCTGTGTCTTTAAAGAGACCTTCACACACAGGTCCCTGGACTCTTATCTCCAGCCCTTCTTAACTCACAGAAGGTCCTCTGACCCCATAAACTGCAAGAACACGGAATGAAATCCCAGATGCACAGAACAAACCCTGCAACGTGCCCTGTGACCAGGCTGTGCACATTCACCAGGAAGGTGTCGCAGTCGCTGCTATGTGTGGCAGTCGACCTGGACACGGCACTCGAGGTGCTTCACCAAAATCAGCAGAAGGCTTCATGACCAAAATCATCAGCATGTTGTTATTCAAACAGTCTCCTATATCTTTCTTCTTTATATCTTCTAAGAGCAGCCCCACACAGCTCCAGCATTGTCTCTCTTCTTCTGTTCCAAGTCCAGCTCCATCCTGCCCCTAGCACGGCCGCCTAACCCTGTCTATGCTGAGTACAAAATCTCACAGTATCTTACCTTCTCTGGCCCTTGCCACGACGTCCTGTCCCTGGGTCTTCACAGCACCACGAGCAGACCCCAACTGACTACAACTAACTCTGTACCAGTTAACTCACTACTTATCATGCCCAAGGCTGTGAGGGCAAGGTGTTTCTACTCTGAGATAATTAACACAGCTGTAACCCATTAGATGGGAGACTGCCTTCTGCAGCATCTCTTTTTGTATCACCACAGGAAGGGGAGGTGCCTCCCTCGGTGAGCTTCAATGCCTGAAGATTTCAGCAGGAGGCCCTCAAGCGGGGTACCTAGTTGGTAAAAACTTACCAGAACATTCACACTGGAGCTCACACCAAGGACCACAATCACTGCTTCCCAGTGTCATTTCTCTGGACAATAAAAAAGGGGAAATGCACACAGCCCTTGCTGTGGGCCTCATATATCAACTCAGACAAACTGAACTTCTACATCATCTTTACATATTTCAGTTATTTCCCACCACACCAGAGTAAATGGTTTTAGTTGCTCCATCTTCGGGAGATACCCTGAGAGAAAAGTGGCACAGAGAACTTCTCTCCACTGAGAACAAGAATAGACTGCGGCGAATCAAGAAAGAGAGCTCAGAAAAAAAATCATAAATATTGAGCGTCAATAAACGAATCTCGTTCTATACGCTAAAAATTGCCTACATCAGTAGAAATTATCAGCGTTTCAGAGAACAAGTTTTGACAACGAACCCTCACAACAGAATGAAAGACAACCTGCTATCTGTGCTCTGCCTACGTGGAAAAGGAAGGAAAGGAAAAAGTAAAACAGAGCAACACCAACACTGAAAGATTTTACTCAGCATAAGCTAAAAGATAAGAGGCAATCCACCGAGCCTAAATCTCATCACCAGCTGCTGACACAACAAGTGCCCGTTCAAAAGCCTTCTGCTAAGATCTACGGGACTGGATGCTTACAGGAATTCACTGAAACAGAGTCCAATATGAGCAGTCACAAACCAGAACTGAAGACCAAGAATAGACTGCGGCACGCTCTTAGGAGGCAAAGGTTAGAAAAGAAAGGGCATGCGGGCTCACAAACCTGAGGGGCGTCAGATTCGGCGGGCGGCTCTCCCGTCACGGCGCTACTGCTCAGGCTCGGCTTCTCGCAGCAATCCCCGCCCAGAAGCTCCTCCGCCGACAGGACGGGCACCGGCGGCGGCGGCGGCGGCCAAGCGGCCTCGGGCAGGGCGCGGGCCGGCGCCGCCACGCACAGGTTGTAGGAGTAGGGCAAGGTGCCCTCGCAGAAGTCGGCCGGGAAGGCGGCGCCGGCCACCGAGAAGCGCTGCGCGCCCAGGCAGCGCAGCACGGCGGGCGGCCCGGCCCGGCGCAGCCGCGCCAGCACGGCCAGCGCCACGCTCAGCAGGAAGAGCGCCGACAGCAGCGCCAGCGCCAGCACCAGGTAGAACTGCAGCTCGGCCGCCGCCGCCGCCTCGGCGCCCGCCGCCCGCTCGCTCAGCTCCGGCAGCGCCTCCTGCAAGCTCTCGGCCAGCACCACGTGCAGCGTGGCCGTGGCCGACAGCGCCGGCTGCCCGTGGTCCTTCACCACGGCCACCACGCGCTGCTTGGCCGCGTCCCGCTCGGACACGGCGCGCGCCGTGCGCACCTCGCCGCTGTGCAGCCCCACGCGGAACAGCGCCGGCTCCGACGCCTGCACCAGCTCGTACGACAGCCACGCGTTGCGCCCCGCGTCCGCGTCCACCGCCACCACCTTGGCCACCAGGTAGCCGGCCTCGGCCGAGCGCGGAACCACCTCGAAAGGACTCGCCGCCGCTCCCGCCGCCGCCTCTCCCGGAACCGCCGCCGGCCACAGCACCCGCGGCGCGTTGTCGTTGCGGTCCAGCACGAAGACGCGCACCGTGGCCGTGGAGCTGCGCGCCGGCGCGCCGCCGTCCTGCGCCCGCACCGCCACCGCGAACTCGCGGCACTGCTCGTAGTCCAAGGAGCGCTGCGCGTACAGCGCGCCGCTCCGCGCCTCCACCGACACCGGCGGCGCCGCGCCCGCCGCGCCCGCGCTGCCGCCCGCCAGCCAGTAGCTCACGCGCCCGTTGGCGCCCGCGTCCGCGTCCCGCGCCTGCACGCGCAGCACCAGCGCGCCCACCGCGTTGTTCTCCGCCACGTACGCGCTGTACGCCGCCTCCTCGAACACCGGCGCGTTGTCGTTCACGTCCGACACCTCCAGCACCAGCTCCGCCCGGCTCCACAGCGCCGGCCGGCCCCGGTCCCGGGCCACCACCGTCACGCGGTGCTCCCAAGCCTGCTCGCGGTCCAGCGCGCTCGCCGTCACCACCTTGTACGAGCCGCCCGACGACGCCACCAGCGACAGCGGCGCCTCGCCCGACAGCTCGCACGACACCTGACCGTTCTCGCCCGAGTCCGGATCGTTCACGTTCAGCACGGCCACCACGGTACCGACTGGAGCGTCCTCGGGCACTGGGCTGGACAGTGACAGAACTGTGATCTCAGGAGGATTGTCATTCACGTCCAGCACCTCCACCTCCACCTTGCAGTGTGACACCAGACCGCCTCCGTCCCTTGCCTCCACCAACAGTGTGTAACCTCGCGTCTCCTCGAAATCCAGTGGCTCTTCCAGCGTAATCGTTCCCGTCTCCGCTTCCATAATGAATTTCTGAAGCACCTTGGCCGCCGTTTCCCCGAAGCCGTAGGTGATGCGGGCATTGGTGCCGTCATCAGCATCGGAGGCAGAGACGTTCAGCACCGTCGATCCCGGAGGCGCGTCCTCGCGCAGGCTGACGCGGTACCGGTCCTGCGCGAACACGGGTGGGTTGTCATTGGCGTCGGTGACGTTGATCCAGAGCTGGGCGGTGCCGGTCCGGGGCGGGTCTCCGCCATCCAGCGCAGTCAGCAGCAGATGCAGGCTCGGCTCACTCTCCCTGTCCAGTGAGTGGCGCAGCACCAGCTCCGCGAACTTGCTGCCGTCCTGGCTGTCCTTTACTTCCACTGCAAAGTACTTGTTGGTCTGCAGCTCGTAGCCCTGCAGCGAGTTCCTGCCCACGTCCGCGTCATCAGCCATGCCCACGGCAAATCGGGCACCGGGAGAAGTCAACTCGTTGATCTCCAGCTGAAGTTTGTCTCGCCGAAAACGAGGCGCATTGTCATTCACGTCCTGGATGGCCACTTCTACGGGGAAAACGTTCAGCGGGTTGTGCACCAGCGCCTCGAAGCTGACAGAACAGGTCGCCGACTCGCCGCACATCTCCTCCCGGTCCAGCCTCTCGTTCACGTACAGGTTCCCGTTCTCCTCATTCACCGTGAAGTATTTCAGCTGCTTCTTGCCGCCAGACGCCACCTGCAGCTTGCGCGCCGGCAGCTCGTCCGCGCTGAGCCCCAGGTCCCGCGCCAGCGGCCCCACGAGCGAGCCTCTGCCCAGCTCCTCGGGGATGGCGTAGCGGACCCGCTCGGCCGCCGCCCGCCACCACAGGCACAGCAGCAGCGCGCCCAGCAGCGCTCGCCCGCCGCCCGGCCCGCGCCTCTGCCGCCGCCTCACCGCCATTCTCCGCTGCCGCCGCCGCCGCTCGCCGCGCTCCTGCCTCCTGCCGCTGCCCTGCCTCCCTTCCAGCCGCTCTCGCCGCACACCGCAGCGCCCGCCGCAGCGCACCCAGCCCGCTCGGGCCGCCTCGGACGCCGCTGCTCCCCTCCGGATGCCGCTTCTGCTGCTGCCGCTGCTGCCGCTGCCGCTGCTGTTGGCGGTGCCGCTGCCGCTCTGGCCGGCGCCGGGCGAGCGAGCAGCCTGCGGGGGCCGGGACGCTGCGGCGGCGGCGGCTCCAGCGCCGCTCGGCGGCGGCCAACAGCGACACCCGGAGGCGCCGCGACGCCACTGCAGCCGCCGGATGGCCGCGCTCAAGGGGGCCCGGCTTTGGGCGCCCGGCGGGGCTGCACCGCCTGCGGGCTCTCGCTCTCTCTCTCTCCGCCGCTGCCAACAACAACCGCAGCAGCTCTGCCTCGGTGTGACTCCAGAGACCTTCCCAAGTGAGAAGCGATTTTGAGTGCTCTCAGTTCGTGTCCTTTAGTCCCACTGAATCCGCAGATGCAAGTATCAGTGCCAGAGCAATACGGAAAGGAACTCGGCTGCTCGCAAAAAACTCGTACTACAACTCCAGGAGGAAGGAATGGTATTATAGAAAGGGGTGACTTTTGGAGCCTTTCAGGTCTCCATCACGTATCTTTTATTCTGCTTCCCTTTCATGGGACAAATTAACCAGAGAAAGAGATCAGCCTAAAGCAAAGTTTAGAACTCTATACTAAGAAAGAATAACACTTATTATTTTTTCTGAATAATGAAATTTCTTCTTTCGTGTCTCCATACTTGAGAACCTTACAGTGAAAAACTGACAATCCATTTCTGAGTCTCTCACAGAACCAATAAAAGATGTTTCACATCACAATTATAAACCATTCTACACGAGCCACATGGTTCATTACTGCTGGGTGACTGTCATTTACTTTCAGCAAAGGCAGCACAGGGAAACAATGTCACGGGCCCAGACTCCAGAGGTCAAGTCTAAGCGATTTCCCCACAAAATCCCTTTGGCCCACCAAATTCCTGGATCAAAGCCAGTCTCTCAGACTACTCGAACTGCATTCTGAGTCTTCACACACATCCAACTTGGTCTGGGTATTTAGACAACACTCCTGAAACCACCACAATGTATAAATTCATATTTATTATTTTGTCACTCGTAGTACCTACACAACACAGGAAACTGTCTGGTACCAAGTACCCAGGACCTGAAACCAAACACCCCAGCCACAGTCATTTCCTTGAACTGTGAAAAAAGAAAACCATGAAACCATGACAAAAGCAAAAGAACTCGGAACCACTGGTGAGGGCCTCATCAAACTATAAAGACAAATGAAACTTTACACATTTCTTTCATCCATTTCAAACCATACCACAGTAAACTCCTGCACTGGCCCTCTCTCTGGATAGAAGGAGTTCTCCCTGTCATCACACAACACAAAAGCAAATTTTGAAGACAGACACTATTAAAAGTCACTCTCACAACTTCTCAGATGCCAAAGATGACAACACCAATGCAGGCACAGCGATTTTTCTCCTCATCACAATAATTTCAACTATTCTGAAATGCTGAAAAAGTTAAAGACATCAGTAACTCTATTCGTGATCCAGCCATTGAAATATCACTCAGAGGTGACATCATCTTTCTCCAGCAAATGGGTTCTTAGGAGGAAGAACTCCTACCCTGAATGCCAGGTTTCCATCTGTGCCCGAGAACCACCATTCACAGAAAACACCATGAAACAGAAAACCAAAAAGGAGAACACACAGACTGCCTCTTTGAGTCCAAATGAGGAAATATCAAAAAAAGGAAGACACCTTTAGACAATTTTCAGAAAGTCATTAATAAACACATGAATCAACAAGAGACAGGCCTTGTCTCCAACATTACCTTCCCTCAAACAAGTCTCTCCTCAATCCCTTCGTTTGGTGGAGAGGTGCCACCAAGAGAAAAGTTCCTCACACAGCTTCCCACTGCCGTGGATAAGATTTCACTTCTCCACCCGAGTACACGACAAGCATGAGAATTTCTTCCAGTAAAACTTTAAGAAAACATTTGCATTAAATCGAGCAAGGCAAGAGGTTTACATCTGCAGAAAGGAGGGGGTCAGCACAGACTCCTGAGGATGATGATGGCACTGAGGTCAGGCACAGAGTTCAGGTGCTTAGCATGTAATCAGTACAGAGTTGGCTCCACCCAAAATCCCCTTATGGCATTTGCCATAACAACCTAATCAAACCATTCATTAAAAACCCACAACACCCTGCAAACACACAGGAGGAAGCTCCCAGGGCCCCCTCTACACTCGAAGTGAGATCTGCCAGGGCAAATTCACCAGGGAAGAACAAATCACGTTGGGCAATAGTGGGGCTGAACACTGAACAAGGAAAAGAGCAAACAGTGTCCAGTCTCTCTCAACAGACCTCCACACTCAGGCCACAGGACTCTTGTCTCCAGCCCTGCACAACGTGCTCGGTGTTCTCTGACCCTCAGAATCTGCCAGAACATGTAATCAAACCCCACTTAAAAGATCTTTAACATCCACCACCATCAGGCCATGTCCATTTACCAGGAAGGGGAGTTGGATGTCTGTGCAAGGTTCAGCAGCCTGACATTTCATGTTATCCCAGGAGCAGCAGGTACAGGAGAAGGGTATCTAGGGAGTAAAACGTCAGATCATCAAAGAGCAAGGGAGGGAACAAAGAGCTGCAGAAAGGAAGAGATGGTGACACACTCTTCTCAACCCTGTAACTCAGAGTAGGTAATTAATACAGGTGTTTGCTGAGCAGTGAATGCACCAACTGCTCCTCCCAAAGCTCCCACACCACCTTGGCCATGAGCACACAATGAAACTGTGAAGTGTCACAGTGGTGACCACCTGCAAACGCACACACAGAACTTCCCAGGGCGTTCCATTCAGCTGGAATTACAGGGCTCCTTGCCAAATATTCAGGGAAGGGGGACATCACATTGAAGGATACTGTGGGTGGGTAAAGAAAAGATAAATGAGAAAAGGCATTCCCTTCTGGCCTTCAACAGATCCTCATGGAGAACCACAGGACTCAAATCTCCACTCCTCCACAATGCCCAGGGTGGCCTTTGACCCTTCTAATTTACATGCACATGACACACAAGGCCCAGGTTCCCAGACCACTTCTTTCCACACCGCCAAGTTCACACAGACACCTTCACATCTCTGTGTAAAGGAAACTGCATTCCTCTGCTCACTGCTCTTCTCTGGAGAAACCTCAGAGCTCTCAAAAGAAAAGAGGAACAGTGCTCCAGGGGAGCCTGGTCAGTGAATGTCTGTGTAGGGCCAATCACCCTCTCCTTATCTCTAACTCTGCACCTCCAATCTTTCCCCTCCCACCCCCATCAGGGCTCCTGCCATGACCTGCACTGCACAGCCAAGGCACACCCAGGTCAGCTTGGCACAGCTCAGCCTTGAGAGACAGCAAACCAACAAAGCACCTCTGCCAATTCTGCTGCTCTTTGCTCTCCACACACAAACACCCAGCACTGGGAGGCTTTCCAGAGCATCCTTCATCTTCACATCAGTCACACAGACATCCTCAAGGGAGCAGCTGCACCCGGCCCATTCTCCTGCAGGTTCAGACGAATGCAAAGACATTTCCTACTCACCCCCAGTCACACGGAAAGGCTGAGAAGATACAAACCAGCAAAGTTACGTGTGGAGGGTGGGTTCCTCCAGAAATGGGGACGTGTGAGCAATCCAGCCTATCTGGATAAATAAGGCCTGTAACCATTCAAAGGCAGCAAAGCCACGCACAAGAAGGAACAAGGGATGACAGAAGTCACGTCTGAAGAAGAACAAAGGATGCCAACAGCTTCAGAGTGTGAGAATGGGATAGAGGCCAAAAGAAGGACTGAACAAACCTGCTGTGTGTGCAAAACCATTAACCAATCCGGGCTAAAAGGCTGACGTGTGCTTTTAGGGTGTATCCAATTGCAAAGCAGCATGTAACGTGTGATAGAAGCTGAAAACTGTATAAAAGGCACTGTTACTGTGCAATAAATGGCTCACTTTGATCATATTGATCACAGAGTGATGTCCCATTCTTGATTCTCCCGCAGTTACACTCAGAGCTGCCGAGATTACAATACAGGGACTCTCACCCCAGCCAAGCACATGGAGGCTTGGGAAGACACCTGAACCAACAAAGAAGGAAAACCTCAACTTGCTACTTATGCACCCCATCCATCCAGAACAGCGAATACTGAAACGAACACGGGAATTACACATGCCATGGCACAGAACCTGCTTGGGACCCGATGAAACCACAAACACTCAGACAAACCTCGAGCCACCGTCAGCCTCACTACATTCACCTCCCCAACGACCCAGAGAGCAGAGCACGGGCCCGTCCTCCACCTCCCTGCAGCACGAGGCACCAGAACACAACACGACAATGAACGGAGCTCTGCTGTCCTTGCCAGCAAACCTCCCTGCACAGGAAACGGAACACGGGGGGCAAGAACAGCAGAGCAGAAGAGGAAAGCGTCGCGGAGGCAATGCTGCCCGAGGAACTCACCGGGACAGAGGTGGAAGGATCCGGGGGAACGGCACCAGCAGGCTCCTCGTCCCCGAGCAGCGGCGCGGGCTCGTCGGGCAGCGGCCGGGCCGGGAGGGTGTCGCAGCAGCTGCCGCCCGAGAAGCGCAGGTGGCTCTTGCGCGAGTCGGCCGTGAGCGACACGTCGTGCGAGTAGGAGTGCAGGAAGGCGCGCACGCCGTCGATGCCCACGAAGGTGGAGACGGGCACGCCGCGCAAGGCGCCGCTGTCGGGCGGCAGCAGGTGGCGGCGGCGCCAGCGGCGCAGGCGCAGCGCCAGCAGCAGCAGCAGGAAGGCGAGGAAGAGGCAGGAGACGGCGGCCACGGCCAGCACGAGCCAGCGCGTCAGGCTGCCGGCCGGCTCGCCCGGCGCCGCCGCCTCGGCCGCGCTGCCCAGCTCGGCCAGCAGCTCGGCCACGCTCTCGGCCAGCACCACGCTCAGCGTGGCCGTGGCCGACAGCGCCGGCCGCCCGTGGTCCTTCACCACCACCACCAGGCTCTGGCGCGCCGCGTCGCGGGCCAGCGGGAAGCGCGCCGTGCGCACCTCGCCGCTGTGCAGCCCCACGCGGAACAGCCCCGGCTCCGTGGCCTTGGCCAGCTCGTACGACAGCCACGCGTTCTGACCCGCGTCCGCGTCCACCGCCACCACCTTGGCCACCAGCGCGCCGGGCTCCGAGCCGCGCGGCGCCAGCTCCACGCCCGACCACGCTCCTCCGCCCCAGCCCGAGCCCGAGCCCGGCGCCGCGGCCGCCGGCGGGTACAGCACCTGCGGCGCGTTGTCGTTCTCGTCCACGATCAGCAGCCGCACCGACACGTTGCTGCTCAGCGCCGGCGCGCCGCCGTCCTCCGCGCGCACCCACAGCTGCAGCTCGCGCACCTGCTCGTAGTCCAAGGAGCGCAGCGCGTACAGCGCGCCCGTCTCCGCCTGCACCGACACGTACGACGACAGCGGCGCGCCCCGCACCCGCCCCTCCGACAGCCGGTACCGCACGCGCGCGTTCTGCCCCCGGTCCGCGTCCGTCGCGCGCACCGTCAGCACCAGCGCGCCCGCCGCGTTGTTCTCCGCCAGCCGCGCGCTGTAGCGCTCCTCCGCGAACACCGGCGCGTTGTCGTTCACGTCCAGCACCCGCAGCGCCAGCACCGCGCTGCTCTGCAGCGCCGGCGACCCGCCGTCGGCCGCCCGCACCGTCACGTTGTACTCCGCCACCTGCTCCCGGTCCAGCTCGCTCGCCGTCACCACGCGGTAGTAGTCCTCTAAAGTCTTCTCCAGGCGGAACGGCACGTCTCCGTCGAGAGAGCACTGAATCTCGCCGTTCGTCCCCGAGTCCTGATCATGTACATGGAGAAGTGCGACCACAGTCCCAGCCGGGGCGTCCTCAGAAATCTCACTCAGCGCTGACTGCATCGAAATTTTGGGGACGTTATCGTTGACATCTGTTACGCTAACCAGAACTTGGGCAGTGTCGGAAAGGCCTCCGCCGTCCCGTGCCTGAACCTCCAGTTCGTAAGAGCCGCTTTCCTCGTAGTCCAAGCTCCGCAAAAGAGTGATCGCACCCGTCTCAGAGTCCAGATGAAATATCTTCGATGCTCTTTCTGTTATTTTCTTAAAAGAGTATTTCACATTCCCGTTCATCCCCTCATCCGCATCCGCGGCTGTGACGGTGACGAGCACGGAGCCCACGGGCACGTCCTCGGGCACACGCACCGTGTACTCCGCCTGGCTGAACACGGGCGCGTTGTCGTTCGCGTCCAGCACCGTCACGCGGATCCGAGCCGTGCCCGTCCGGGCCGGATCGCCGCCGTCCATCGCCCTCAGCACCAGCTCGTGAAACGCCGCCTCCTCCCGGTCCAGCGCCTTGGCCAGCACCAGCTCGGGACGCTGATCGCCGCCGGGGCCCGCCTGCACGGCCAGCGAGAAGTGCTCGTCGCCGCTCAGCTCGTAGCTCTGCAGGGAATTCCGGCCCGAGTCAGGATCGTGAGCGTCTGGCAGGGGAAACCGCGACCCCGGGGCTGTCGTCTCGCTCATTGTCTCTTCCAGCTCAACTTCCTTGAAGCTGGGCGCGTTGTCATTAATGTCCGTGATTTCCACTTCTATTTCATAAACCTCCATTTCCCCCTCCACTATCAGCTCACAGCGCAGCACGCATTGCTGCACACTCTCGCACAGCTGCTCCCTGTCGATCCTCTCGGCCGTCACTAAATGTCCCATCTTCTCATGTAGAGCGAAATACTGCGTCCGACCTCTTTCCGTAATGTGGACACCGCGCTCGATTAGCGCCGGCAGCTGCAGCCCCAGGTCCTTGGCCACGTCGCCCACGAACGAGCCCTTGGGCATCTCCTCGGGCACCGAGTAGCGCAGCTGCCCCCACGCCGCCTCCCACGCCGCCAGCAGGATCCCCCAGAGCAGAGCTCGCTGCCGCCGGCCCCAGCGCCTCCCCGCCGCGCACATCTCCGCCGCAGCAGCTCCCCGCTGCCGCCTGCTGCTCCGCCAGCCGCGCTTGCTCAGCTTTCCTACCGGCCTCTCCGCTCCCGGCCCCTGGCGTGGCCTCTTTCCCCTCTCCGCTGCACAGATCCGCACCGTCAGGACGATCGCTGATCGCCGGGCTGCCCACCCAGGAATGCAGCGATCGAGTGATGGAGCCGATCCGCAGCGGGCGGGGCTGCCGGGAGCGCTCCGAGCTTCCTCTCGCTCCTCTCGGTCAACAGCGGCGCCCGCAGCCTCCTCCCGGCACTGCAGCACCGAGCGCTGCCCGGCGCTGCCCGCCCCGCCTCGCTCCCGGAGGCTCTCGGGGGTGTCACAGCCGTCACTGAGCCGTGGGTCCCGCTCAGCGGGGACATTTGCCTTGTGCTTTTCTCCAGCAGATCTCGTCTTCGATCCTTTAGCTGATCGTGATCAGACGTCAGTTAGAGAACTCCTGTGATTTTGTTGTATTCACCGGATCGGAAAATATTCTTGTAATGCTGGTTTATGATGAAGTTCTTTTAATATGCCTTGTAGAATATTACTACTAGTGCCCCTATTCGTTCAAAACCCCAATTTCTGATACAAGTGGCGCAGCTTTTGTGGCTGTCTTGCTTGATTCATTTTGTCACTGCCTTTGTATAAACCAAAACGGCACCACACTGGAATGTCATCAGTGACCCCACCACCCCAGAATGCAGTGATGACGATCCCCGCTCAAAGTGAATCTTTTGGAAGGGCTGACCTTCCTTGGGGACTTTGTAAGTTTTCACCTGCACATCTCCAGATGTTCTGAATTATCCTGTGTTGTTTTACATTCTCCAACCATCACTTTCAAATTGTTCATTGCATCCTGGAATACCACAGCTCGTGATTAAACACATTATACAATTAAACATTTCTTTCTCAGATAGCATGCACCAACCATGCCCAGGAACTCGGTGATCCATTCCAAAAGAAAACCAGAACCCAGCATAAATCAAATGTCTCACTGGGGCAAGAGGTGTACAAATACAAAACAGGCTCTGAAGGGCAAACCAGAGGGGTTTGCTTTCGGAGATCCAATTCTATGGCTTAGCTCCAGCTAAATAATGACTGCGCAAAAGAAATCCCTCCCAGAGTGAAACCATTTGCTCAACGCCTCGAAAGACGGGAAGGCACGGGGCAGAGGAACAAGCTGTAAATTGCTGTTCACAGATCCCCACGCATTTCCTTTGGAAGTCCAACATCTCAAGAGCATTAACCGACGGGGTTTTCCCCAACTATAAACCGGGTCCAAGGACATCGCTCCCGGAAAGACAAAAGATCAGGGATCCTTTCATTTTATGGAGGAAAGCAACTCAGAAAAAATCAGAAAATACTTGCAGACAAATATTCTCAGCTGAACCTGAATGAGTGATGAAAATAAAGAGGAGTTTCAATACACTTCTAATATTTTACTCAGCAGAAGAAGAGTCAATCTTCTCGCTGAGCCTACACCTGAATTTCACTTTTTTCTTTTGATATCCCACTCTTCACTGCTGCCTTCAATACAAGAAATTACCACTGAGGATGGGAAAAAAACCCTCCCAAAACAACCAACAAACCAAATAAACACAAAAGCAGAAGAAAAATACGTGCATTGAGAAACAATGCCTGGTATACTGGAATAAGTAACCTGTCCCGCTTGGCTCCCAGTTCTACAGAAACCTAACCCCAAAACATGACAGACACTCTCCTACATCATCACGAAGGTGAAAATACTTCAAGGTGAAAACACGTACATTCCAGTGGGAAAATATTCCTACTCCAAACGTGAAACTTTAACAGAAGCCCGCCATGAAGCAGCAGTGTTCTGTAAAAGGAATCGACAATCCCATTCTATAGATTATGAAATAAACTTTACAAAGGCCGGGAAAAACCATTTAACCTATCCGTCCCGCTAATGCTGCCATTTCTGTAGTAGCCTTCTGCAAAACACCCAAGGACACACAGGAGAAGTTGGAAATATTCGATAGGGAGGATCAATCTACAATATTAACCTGTGAAACAGCGGTGCCAACCGTTTGGCACCAGAGAAATAATTCCTCGATATCAACAGCCACCCGCAGTAAAGCAAGCGTTTCTACAGCAGCACACCTGCAAATCATGGGAGGACAAAAAGAAGAGGGCCAGGAACCGTATGCAACTTCGTGATTCAAGAAATCATAGGAACTTTTTTTTTTTCTATCCTACACCGAAACACTATTAACCATCCATATGAAAAAGAGGTCAGCTATACCAATCTGGGGAAACAGGGATGGAGGGGAAATCCTCCAACGAAATTCATTTACCGCGTTCACAGCCAGGAATACAGAAGGGGTAGTCAAAGTCCCAAAACTGAACCAGAAACTGCAAACACGGAAGGAGGATGGGAGCTCGCGGGCATTCCAGAACGACACAGCTCAGAGAAACAGGGGGGAAGGGGGATGAAGGCACAGAAAAGCTCAATGTGAACAGCGCAAGCACGAGGCTCTACAGACCTGCGGTGCATCGGGAATAAAAAAGCGCCACTTTTTCTACAGCTGTTACCCAGGCGCGAACTGAAAAAGGAAAACCACAAAACTAGAATTTTAAACTTCTACCATCTCCTTCTACGTACTGAAAATCGGCCTTCATCATTAGGAACCCGCAGTGTTTCAGACAAGTTTCAAAGACAAAGTTCTTCAGCTGAAAATCAACATGTCATGAGGAAAAAGCTGCCATCTCCATCTGCCTGCTCTAAGTGTAAGATGAAGGAAAGCAAAATGTAACTCAGAGCATCAGCTGTCCTGTAAGATTTTATGCACCACAAGCTAAAAGCTACGAGACATTCCACTGAGCCCACAAGTGAGAGAGCTGACGAGACCAGAACTGCCCGTTGGCACCGCCGGCTGTAAAGAGACACGGGACAGGATTCGTGTGGGGGTTCACTGAAACACAGACCGGTAGGACGGGCACCAGTAGAGAGCCCAAGCCGCAAGAGAGAACACCGCAAGCTCTTAGGAAAGGCTCAGGAAAAAAGAGTAGCTGGGTTTTACAGACCTGCGGTGCATCGGGATCGGCGGGCACCTCTCCCTCGACGGCGCCGCTGTTGGGGCTCGGCTTCTCGCAGCAATCCCCGCCCAGCAGCTCCTCCGCCGACAGGACGGGCACCGGCGGCGGCGGCGGCGGCCAAGCGGCCTCGGGCAGGGCGCGGGCCGGCGCCGCCACGCACAGGTTGTAGGAGTAGGGCAAGGTGCCCTCGCAGAAGTCGGCCGGGAAGGCGGCGCCGGCCACCGAGAAGCGCTGCGCGCCCAGGCAGCGCAGCACGGCGGGCGGCCCGGCCCGGCGCAGCCGCGCCAGCACGGCCAGCGCCACGCTCAGCAGGAAGAGCGCCGACAGCAGCGCCAGCGCCAGCACCAGGTAGAACTGCAGCTCGGCCGCCGCCGCCGCCTCGGCGCCCGCCGCCCGCTCGCTCAGCTCCGGCAGCGCCTCCTGCAAGCTCTCGGCCAGCACCACGTGCAGCGTGGCCGTGGCCGACAGCGCCGGCTGCCCGTGGTCCTTCACCACGGCCACCACGCGCTGCTTGGCCGCGTCCCGCTCGGACACGGCGCGCGCCGTGCGCACCTCGCCGCTGTGCAGCCCCACGCGGAACAGCGCCGGCTCCGACGCCTGCACCAGCTCGTACGACAGCCACGCGTTGCGCCCCGCGTCCGCGTCCACCGCCACCACCTTGGCCACCAGGTAGCCGGCCTCGGCCGAGCGCGGAACCACCTCGAAAGGACTCGCCGCCGCTCCCGCCGCCGCCTCTCCCGGAACCGCCGCCGGCCACAGCACCCGCGGCGCGTTGTCGTTGCGGTCCAGCACGAAGACGCGCACCGTGGCCGTGGAGCTGCGCGCCGGCGCGCCGCCGTCCTGCGCCCGCACCGCCACCGCGAACTCGCGGCACTGCTCGTAGTCCAAGGAGCGCTGCGCGTACAGCGCGCCGCTCCGCGCCTCCACCGACACCGGCGGCGCCGCGCCCGCCGCGCCCGCGCTGCCGCCCGCCAGCCAGTAGCTCACGCGCCCGTTGGCGCCCGCGTCCGCGTCCCGCGCCTGCACGCGCAGCACCAGCGCGCCCACCGCGTTGTTCTCCGCCACGTACGCGCTGTACGCCGCCTCCTCGAACACCGGCGCGTTGTCGTTCACGTCCGACACCTCCAGCACCAGCTCCGCCCGGCTCCACAGCGCCGGCCGGCCCCGGTCCCGGGCCACCACCGTCACGCCGTGCTCCCAAGCCTGCTCGCGGTCCAGCGCGCTCGCCGTCACCACCTTGTACGAGCCGCCCGACGACGCCACCAGCGACAGCGGCGCCTCGCCCGACAGCTCGCACGACACCTGACCGTTCTCGCCAGAGTCTCTGTCCCGAACTTTCAGCACGGCCACCACGGTGCCCGTCGGGGCATCCTCGGGCACGGGACTTGACAGTGACAGAATGGTGATCTCGGGCGCGTTGTCATTCTCGTCGGTGATTTCGATCTGCACTTCGCAGTGACCGGTGAGCCCCCCACCGTCTCTCGCCTCCAGACCGAAGATGTATTTATTTTTCTCCTCGAAATCCAGGAGACCCGCTGTCCTGATTTCCCCGCTCTCACTGTCGATAGCGAACAACGCCCTGACGGCTTCCGGGACGCTGCCAAAGGAGTAGGACACTCGCCCGTTCGAGCCCGCATCCGCATCCGTCGCCTGTACCTGCAGCACCACCGACTCCACTGGCAGATTCTCTCCCACTCGCGCCTCGTAGACTCTTTTGCCAAACACGGGCGGGTTGTCGTTGGCGTCTGTCACGTTGATGCGAACCTGGACAGTCCCGGACCTCGCGGGGTCCCCGCTATCTACTGCTGTCAGCACCAACTCAAAGAAACTCTGCTTCTCCCGGTCCAATACTCTCTCCAGTACTAATTCCGGCTGCTTGCTTCCACCCGGGTTTTCCAGCATTGACAGTGAGAAGGACGAGTCTCCAGTTAGTTGGTAAGTCAGAAGCGAGTTGCTTCCTGTGTCTGCATCCCGGGCCATCTCCAGCGGAAACCGAGCACCGGGAAGCGTCCATTCACCAATCTCGAGATCCAGAAAAGCTTTGCTGAAGGCTGGGGAGTTGTCGTTCACGTCCTCGATGGACACATCGACGTGGAAAACATTTAACGGGTTGTGAATCAGCACCTCGAAGCTGACAGAACAGGTCGCCAATTCCCCGCACATCTGCTCCCGGTCCAGCCTCTCGTTCACGTACAGGTTCCCGTTCTCCTCATTCACCGTGAAGTATTGCTTCTCCTCGCTCAGCCGCAGCTTGCGCGCCGGCAGCTCGTCCGCGCTGAGCCCCAGGTCCCGCGCCAGCGGCCCCACGAGCGAGCCTCTGCCCAGCTCCTCGGGGATGGCGTAGCGGACCCGCTCGGCCGCCGCCCGCCACCACAGGCACAGCAGCAGCGCGCCCAGCAGCGCTCGCCCGCCGCCCGGCCCGCGCCTCTGCCGCCGCCTCACCGCCATTCTCCGCTGCCGCCGCCGCCGCTCGCCGCGCTCCTGCCTCCTGCCGCTGCCCTGCCTCCCTTCCAGCCGCTCTCGCCGCACACCGCAGCGCCCGCCGCAGCGCACCCAGCCCGCTCGGGCCGCCTCGGACGCCGCTGCTCCCCTCCGGATGCCGATTCTTGCCGCCGCCGCTGCTGCCGCTGCTGCCGCTGCCGCTGCTGTTGGCGGTGCCGCTGCCGCTCTGGCCGGCGCCGGGCGAGCGAGCAGCCTGCGGGGGCCGGGACGCTGCGGCGGCGGCGGCTCCAGCGCCGCTCGGCGGCGGCCAACAGCGACACCCGGAGGCGCCGCGACGCCACTGCAGCCGCCGGATGGCCGCGCTCAAGGGGGCCCGGCTTTGGGCGCCCGGCGGGGCTGCACCGCCTGCGGGCTCTCTCTCTCTCTCCTCCGCTGCCAACAAGGAGAGCAGAAGCTCGCTCTTTATGCGGCTCCAAAGGCGATTCAGTCTGAAATGGCGTTTTCCGTACATTTAGATCATCTCCTTTTGTCGTGGTGAACAATCAGAAGCAAATCTTAATGGCAGAGCAATAAAGCCTCTTACTCTTAAGAAAATGAAGGTACAACTATTCAAAGAAGAAATGGCAGTATAGCTGGGGAAGACTTTAAAAGCTCCTTATCATTCTGGTATATTTTGAATTGTTATAATCATTGGGAAAAAAACCCAGAAGGTAATAGTTGTGTTGGAATAGTCAATAATATTCAGAAACACATTGAAGGAACTGTCGTTTCTATCTCTGAAGGAATCTTTATGGTCAAGGAGTTCCCACCTCACTAGTCAGGTTTCTCAAAGCCCCATCTATCCAGGACCTGAACCCTTTCAAACATGGTACATCCCTTGTCCTGCTGGCCACGCTATTTGTTATGCAGCCCAGGATATGATTGACTTCCTGGCCTGCAAGGACTCACTGCCACCTCATGTCCCATTTGTCACTCACCAGGACCCCAAGCCCTTCTCCACATGGCCGTTCTCAATCCCCCAAGTTTGGATTGAAAGGGGATTGCCCTGACCCAGGTGCATGATTTTGCACTTGACCTTGTTGAACTTAACGAGGCTGACACGAGTCCACTCCTCCAGACTGCCCAGGTCCCTGGGGATGACATCCCATCCCTCTGCTGAACCAACAGCACCACCCAGCCTGGTGTCACCTGCAAACCTGCAGAGGGAACTCTCAATCCAATGAGCTGTGTCACTGACAAAGACACTGGATACATTGGCCCAACACAGGCCCATGAAGACACCACACATTGGGAGTTTCCAGCTGGGCCTTGAGATATTGTCTGCAACTCTTTGCACTCCACCTGCACTGGGACAACAGGAACAGATGGGACCTTCCACGAGAGATCAGATACCCTGAGGTCACGCTCAAAACAAAAAGCAAGGCAAGAGTGAATCGTTGGGCAGAAGCAAAACAAATTGGGTGGTACACATCTAATTTCATTTGATGAAGTCATCATCAGCTCTCATGTGCTGTTTTTCCACTATGTGGCCTCTTAACTTCCCTACAAATAACATTCTCTAAATGAAAACACTTCATAATGGGTCTTGTTCCTGTATTATGATAAAATATGAGAGACTACTTTTTTAGCTTTTTCTGCATTTTCTTCACACCAAAACTCCTGGTTTAGGTGATCAAAGTGAGATTTTGCTGCAAAACAACTCTTGCATCTTCCAATGCAAAATGCCTTTTCTCCAGAAACGGGGAAAATGAACCATGACCTTCCAGGAAACAAAGGCCTGAAAGGAACTGTAATTACAACTGTGAGGAAACCATGTATCCTAATGTTCCAGGGACACAGGGAAACCATGTATCCTAATGTTCCAGGGACACAGGGATGGATAAAGGAGGATTCACACAAGACCCACAAGCCATTCTGCTCAGACATCTCTGTTCTAGGTACACATGTTCTAATACCTCATTGTCAGGTGACTCCCATTGCCTTTCAAAACAGGGAAATCAGGATCAGAACATAAATGGCACAGGCCTGGGCAGACCAGGCAGGAAACCAAACCACTGCTCATCCAAATACACATTGACCCACCCATTTTCCTGGTTCAGAGCTAGTCAGCCCCTCACCTTCTTTGCTCTGCATTCACAACTTCCAGTTACACCACAGGCAGTACCCAACGTTTGGCTCTACATCAGCCACAGGCAAAAGAACACAATTCTGTGACATTCTAGGAAAATACGAGTGTGTCAAAGTCTTTCTGCTGGCAGCTGAGCACCTTCATGGTGAAAATGGATCAGAACCCCTCCCAGGGCCTGATAACCTGAACAGATCTCCACGTTCAAGGGCTCTCAGCCAAGCCAAGGCCCACTTGTAGAACAGAAGAAACAAGGAAGGAACAGGAAAGCCACAGAAGTGAAGAATCATGGCTTAACATTTCACACTGTGTCAACTGTAGCAGGTACACAAGAAGCATCATCTACCTTGCAAAAAGTACAGGAGGAGCACGTGGGACTTTCCACCAAGGACCACAGGCATGGTTCTCTAAATAATTTATTTGGAAAACAGGAAAAGTGCTGTGGTAGGGTGACTTTATGCTGCTTGTATCCCCAATCGTCTGTTCTGTTTGTGCTGTATATTGTGTTCTGTACCTTTAAAACTTGTTCTGGGAGTGAAGGGGGAGAAAGAACAGCGCGCAGTTCGTTTTGAGGAAACTGCCTGACTCCCCCACATTGCTGCTCTCCGGTGTTCGTCCGAGGCACGGACAGCGGTGGAACAGAGATCTCCTGTGCTCTTAGCTAGCTAGCTAGGCAGAGAAGACTCCCTGGACTGTTTTTTTTCCTTTTTCTTAGAACTGTTTAAATCTGCTCAAGACTGAAAAACCTAGAGGAGCAGCGAGGGCTGGCACCTGCGGCCCCGCCGGGCCTGGACCTTCGGAGAGACTGAGTGAGCTGAGCTACACCCACGGCAAGGACTGTCTCTGTTTGCCATCTCTCTTCGGAGCGGGCAGAGGTTTTATTGTTTCAAAATTCTTTGCATTTGTGGGCATTTTGTTTGTTAAATAAATAGTTTTTTCCACTTTTCTCCGAGGAAGTTCTTTTCCCGGACTGGCTGGGGGGAGGGGCCGTTTGAGTCTGCTCTTCCAGAGGAACCCCTTCAGAGGTTTTCTCCCAAATTTGCCCTAAACCAGGACATATATTTATTTTGGCGCCCAACTGCGGGGCCTGAGAGAGTGGAAAAAACTTACATTGATTGCATTTTTGGTTGTATTTGTGTGGGAATAGACTACTCAGTAGCTATGTTGCTTGTTGAATTCCTAATGTCTCTTGGGATGGAGTCCTTTCTGTGTTTCTGTTCCCTAGGCTTTTTTGAGGTTTTAATACCTCTCTAGTCCTTAAGTTTGTTTTCTCATTCAGAGATAGCTCCGATGTTGTCTCTAACACGTATGCAGACATTAGAAAACAAGATGGAAGAGAACCACAAACAACTCAGAGAGGACTTTCTCCAAATCTCCGCAGTACAAGTCAGAGGTTCTGGTACCAAACGCAGACGTTCCCCAGATAGGGAAAGAAGTGGTATCTCACGAGCTAAGCTGTGGTCCATTCTGCGTGATTCTGGGGAAGACATGAAGAAATGGGATGGAAAATCTACTGACGATTTAGCACAGCGGCTGCGTGAATTGTTGGAAGGCAAGACTCAGAGAGGAGGTTCCACCAAGAGGGAAGTAGCTCCGGTTACCCAGAGAAAAACGGATAACCAGGCTTAGAGGGGCCCTGCCTCTAGCCAGGTAGAGGCTAGGGAAAACCGTGTTTTTTGGACTGTGTGGATTCGTTGGCCTGGCACATCTGAACCACAAGAATATGAGGCCCTGGTTGACACTGGTGCGCAGTGCACAATAATCCCATCAAGACATGTGGGGGAAGAATCTGTCTCTATTGCTGGTGTGACAGGGGGATCACAGGATTTTACTTTGGTGAAAGCTGATGTGAGCCTGACTAGAAACGAGTGGAAAAAACACCCTATTGTGACAGGCCCAGAGGCCCCATGCATTTTGGGCATAGACTTCCTCCGAAATGGGTATTTCAAAGACCCAAAGGGACTCAGGTGAGCATTCGGGATAGCAGCTGTAGAGACAGAAGGTGTTAAGCAGTTGAACACTTTGCCTGGGTTATCAGAGAACCCATCTGCAGTAGGACTTCTGAAGGGAGAAGATCAACAGGTACCAATTGCCACTTCGGTAGTGCACCGCCGGCAGTATAGAACGACTCGAGATGCCGTGATTCCCATCCACAAGTTGATCCGTGAGCTGGAGAGCCAAGGGGTGGTCAGCAAAACCCACTCACCCTTCAACAGTCCCATTTGGCCTGTGCGTAAGTCTGAAGGGGAATGGAGATTGACTGTGGACTATCGTGCATTGAATGAAGTGACACCACCACTGAGCGCTGCCGTTCCGGACATGCTGGAACTCCAGTACGAGCTGGAGTCCAAGGCAGCGAGGTGGTATGCCACTATTGACATTGCCAATGCGTTTTTCTCCATCCCTCTGGCTGCAGAATGCAGGGCACAGTTTGCCTTCACATGGAGAGGGGTGCAGTACACCTGGAACCGATTGCCCCAGGGGTGGAAGCACAGTCCCACCATCTGCCATGGACTCATTCAGACTGCACTAGAAAAGGGTGAGGCTCCAGAACATCTGCAGTACATTAATGACATCATTGTATGGGGAAACACTGCAGCTGAAGTGTTTGAAAAAAGAGAGAAGATCATCCAGATTCTCCTGAAAGCCGGGTTTGCTATAAAGAAGAGCAAAGTTAAGAGACCTGCTCGAGGAATCCAGTTCTTGGGAATAAAGTGGGAAGATGGGCGGCGCCAGATTCCCACCGATGTTATTAACAAAATCACAGCAATGTCTCCACCGACCAACAAGAAAGAAACACAAGCTTTCCTAGGCGCCATAGGCTTTTGGAGGATGCACATCCCTGAGTACAGCCAGATTGTGAGCCCTCTGTACCTGGTTACTCGGAAGAAGAACAATTTCCACTGGGGCCCAGAACAACAACATGCCTTTACCCAGATCAAGCAGGAGATTGCTCATGCAGTAGCCCTCGGCCCAGTTAGGACAGAACCAGATGTGAAGAATGTGCTCTACTCTGCAGCTGGGAGCCATGGTCTGTCCTGGAGCCTTTGGCAGAAGGTGCCTGGTAAGACGCGTGGCCGACCACTGGGATTCTGGAGCCGAAGCTACCGAGGGTCTGAAGCCAATTACACTCCAACAGAAAAGGAAATTTTAGCAGCCTATGAAGGAATTCAAGCTGCCTCAGAAGTGATTGGTACTGAAGCGCAACTCCTCTTGGCACCCCGACTACCGGTGCTGGGGTGGATGTTCAAAGCAGAGGTTCCTGCTACCCACCATGCCACCAATGCCACATGGAGTAAGTGGATTGCTCTTATCACACAACGCGCCCGTATTGAAAAACTGAATCGTCCTGGGATTTTGAAGATAATTACAAACTGGCCTGAAGGTGAACACTTTAGTCTCATTGATGAAGAGAAACAAGAGCAAGTAACCCGGGCTGAAGAAGCTCCACCATATAACCAACTGCCAGCAGAAGAAGCATGCTACGCTCTTTTCACCGATGGTTCCTGCCGCATTGTAGGGATGAAACGAAAGTAGAAAGCAACCGTATAAAGCCCCACAAGACAGGTTGCACAAGCCACTGAAGGAGAAGGTGGGTCAAGCCAGCTTGCCGAACTCAAAGCTGTTCAATTGGCCCTGGACATCGCTGAAAGAGAGAAGTAGCCAAAGCTCTACCTCTACACCGATTCGTGGATGGTAGCTAATGCTCTGTGGGGCTGGCTGGAAAGGTAGAAAAAAGCCAACTAGCAGCGTAGGAGAAAACCAATCTGGGCTGCTGATGAGTGGAAGGACATTGCCACCAGAGTAGAGAAACTGTCTGTAAAAGTTCGTCATGTAGACGCCCATGTTCCCAAGAGTCGGGCTAATGAAAAACACCGAAACAACGAGCAGGTAGATCAGGCTGCAAAAATAGAAGTATCAAAGATAGACTTAGATTGGCAACACAAGAGAGAGTTGTTCCTAGCTCGGTGGGCCCATGATGCCTCAGGTCATCAGGGCAGAGATGCCACCTATAAGTGGGCACGAGACCGAGGGGTGGATTTAACCATGGACAGTATTTCTCAAGTTATCCATGACTGTGAAACGTGTGCTGCCATCAAGCAGGCCAAGCGGGTGAAGCCCCTCTGGTACGGTGGACGGTGGTCCAAATATAAGTATGGGGAGGCCTAGCAGATTAATTACATCACCCTGCCCCAAACCCGCCAAGGCAAGCGCTACGTGCTGACCATGGTGGAAGCCACCACTGGGTGGCTGGAGACCTATCCTGTGCCTCATGCCACCGCCCGGAACACCATCCTGAGCCTGGAAAAGCAAGTTCTTTAGAGGCATAGTACCCCTGAGAAGATTGAGTCAGACAATGGAACTCATTTCAAGAATAACCTTATCAACACCTGGGCTAGGGAACATAGCATTGAGTGAGTCTACCATATCCCCTACCATGCACCAGCTGCAGGCAAAGTAGAGAAGTGCAATGAACTGTTAAAAACCACCTTGAAAGCATTAGGTAGAGGATCTTTCAAAAATTAGGAGCAACACTTAGCAAAGGCCACCTGGTTAGTTAACACCCGAGGTTCCACCAACAGAGCAGGCCCTGCCCAGTCTGAGCTCCTATCTACAGTAGATGGAGATAAAGTTCCAGTAGTTCATGTGAGAGGTTTGTTAGGGAAGACAGTTTAGATTAAATCTGCCTCAAGTACAGACAAACCCATCCGTGGGATTGTTTTTGCTCAAAGACCAGGTTGCACATGGTGAATAATGCAGAAAGATAGAACAACACGATGTGTACCTCAGGGAAATCTGATTGTTGGGTGAAAACTATGAGTAAATATCATTTACTGAATGTTACTACCATTTTCTGTATATAGCTGTATACTGTATATATATGCATGTATAAGGTATGTGTGTGTAGAGTTAGAATTTTAGTTTTGGTAGTAAGTTGACGATATGGGGATAAGGGGTGGAATGTGGTAGGGTGACTTTATGCTGCTTGTATCCCCAATCGTCTGTTCTGTTTGTGCTGTATATTGTGTTCTGTACCTTTAAAACTTGTTCTGGGAGTGAAGGGGGAGAAAGAACAGCGCGCAGTTCGTTTTGAGGAAACTGCCTGACTCCCCCACATTGCTGCTCTCCGGTGTTCGTCCGAGGCACGGACAGCAGTGGGACAGAGATCTCCTGTGCTCTTAGCTAGCTAGCTAGGCAGAGAAAACTCCCTGGACTGTTTTTTTTCCTTTTTCTTAGAACTGTTTAAATCGCTCAAGACTGAAAAACCTAGAGGAGCAGCGAGGGCTGGCACCTGCGGCCCCACCGGGCCTGGACCTTCGGAGAGACTGAGTGAGCTGAGCTACACCCACGGCAAGGACTGTCTCTGTTTGCCATCTCTCTTCGGAGCGGGCAGAGGTTTTATTGTTTCATATTATTAATTCTTTGCATTTGTGGGCATTTTGTTTGTTAAATAAATAGTTTTTTCCACTTTTCTCCGAGGAAGTTCTTTTCCCGGACTGGCTGGGAGGAGGGACCGTTTGAGTCTGCTCTTCCAGAGGAACCCCTTCAGAGGTTTTCTCCCAAATTTGCCCTAAACCAGGACAAGAGCACAGGACTATAACTATGGGAATAAAAATAGTGAAAACTGAATGTTTACAGCCACCAGTTTTAGACTGCTCAAACTGTACCACAGCAAACTCCTTTACCTGCCCTGTCTCTGTGCAGACAGAAAGCTTCAGTGTGCTCAAACATCACCAACAGGGATCACTTTGCCAACAGACACCACCAAAGGACAGGTTTCCCACACAACTTCTTATGAAGAAGAAGGATCACACCACAGATCCACACACATGAACTTCTCTGCTCACACTCATTTCCGGGAATGTGAAGTGGTCAAGGCCCCAAACCAGAATTTCCTAACAAAACTACCATCCCATGCCCTGCATTCTCCACAAACACTTTAAATACCAACAGAACAACAGCAGTTACTGCATGTGAGCAAGATCCATTAATAACATCTGAAGGTTGGTCAAGGCTGGGGAAAGCTCAGTACACCTGAGACAAGACTTTCTATCACAGCCTTACCAGGACATACAGCTGGAGAAGTGACAGTTCTCAGACACAGAATCTCTGATCCGTGCTTGCACTTTCATGGGTGTGTCTGCAGACAAATTCACCCAAGTCTGTCTCTTCTTGGGATACAGGAAAAGGGGGAATTCTGTGAGTCACACAGGCCCTTGCACCAGCAAAGCTGTGCAAGCACCCCAATCCAGGTGGAGCAAACAATATCCTCCTTTCCTGCCCGGAGCCAGTCTCTCACTGATCTCCCACCGACTTCCCACTGGCAACTGAGCTTGCTGAGATGGATAACACCTTAGCCCAGATGACTTATGCACAAACCATAAACCTGAGACCATGGCAGGCAGGATATGGAAATTGGGATGCTGATGGCATCATTCTAAAGTAGGTCATGCCTCTAGTTCTGGTTCTCCATGGATTTGGGATCTCTGACATGTAAAGTCACACCCCCATCCCCTGTTTGGGATTGGACCCCTGCCCCCCATAACCTCACATATTGTTCAGTCAGCCACACCCCCGGGGCTTTGGATGCTGCCTGCTCAAACCGTGAGGTCACTGTGTTTGTGACTGGGCCATCATTAACGTTTTATTTTTGGGCTCTCCATCGTTCCCATCCCGTTTATTTTGCCATGCTCTGCCCGGCCAGACCAGACCCAGAATCACAGTGCTGACTGAGATAACTTCTCACCACCAATATTTGACAAGAAAGAGCATTTCTTAAAGTGATGTTTTGCAGAAAGACATCTAGGAAAGTCTTTTTCTTTAGATCTGAGAACATGAAAGGCACACACAGGTCAGTCAGACAAGTGTAACAGATGTCATCCTCCAAAATCTCCCTCAGAGACAAAGGCCCACCTTCAGCTCCTTGGATCAAGCAAGACAACAAAGGAACACAGGCACAATGGAAGGGATCATCCCATGCAGTTCTAGATTATGGCACTCAGAGTAGCTACATAATTTCAGTGTTTATTAGGCAGTAAGTGAAGTGTTTGATCTTCCCAAATTGTGGTATTTGTTACAAGTACCTGTGTAAGCTGTTAGTTAAGGGTTGATGAAAAGGTGCAAACTCATAGGGAGAACCTCCCAGGGCCCCCTGTACAGGTGGGATAAGATGTCATCCAGCTAAACATTTTGGGATGATGAAACTCACATTGCAGGATCCTACAAGCGGGCACTGGTCAGGGGAAAGGGCAAACCACATCTCCTGTGTCTTTAAAGAGACCTTCACACACAGGTCCCTGGACTCTTATCTCCAGCCCTTCTTAACTCACATAAGGTCCTCTGACCCCATAAACTGCAAGAACATGGAATGAAATCCCAGATGCACAGAACAAACCCTGCAATGTGCCCTGTGACCAGGCTGTGCACATTCACCAGGAAGGGGAGGTGCCTCCCTCGGTGAGCTTCAATGCCTGAAGTTTTCAGCAGGAGGCCCTCAAGCAGGGTACCTAGTTGGTAAAAACTTAACAGAACATTCACCCTGGAGCTCACACCAAGGACCACAATCACTGCCTCCCAGTGTAATTTCTCTGGACAATAAAAAAGGGGAAATGCACACAGCGTTTGCTGTGGGCCTCATATATCAACTCAGACAAACTGAACTTCTACATCATCTTTACATATTTCAGTTATTTCTCACCACACCAGAGCAAATGGTTTCAGTTGCTCCATCTTCAAGAGACACCCTGAGAGAAAAGTGGCACAGACAACTTCTCTGCACTGAGAACAAGGATCACAACATGCACGCATGCAAAGAGAAATCTCTGCTCATCAGGGTGCTTCAAAGAAATTGAAAATGTCCTGCAGTGGTTCAGCAATCCACACACCTGATAACAACCCAGTCACCAGAGCAGCAGCCCACAGACACCATCACCAACCTCAGCATGTTGTGCAGCCTGGAAGATGCCTTCCTCTCAAACCTTGACATTCCCTGCACGCTGAGCTCAGTAACTGCCAGGCACAGGAAATACACGACAGGAAAGCAGAGTGATGAACCCACTACTTGGCCAGCCACATTCTGAGCTGTGTGCTATCTGAAATAAGACATCTCTAGACTCATTTTACCTTCAGCTCATAACAACAAAGCACACAGAAAATAAGAGTTCAGAACAAACTCTTCTAGATTATGGTACTTGGAGCAGAGACATAATTTCAGTCCTTAGCCAGGAATGAACACAGAATATCCTCTTCCCAAAGCTCACATTACAACAATTACCATAATTGCATCATTAACCTGTTAGAAACATCACAGCAATCTGCAAACACACAGGAAGGACCACCCCGGACTCCCAATACCGCTGGAATAAAATCTTCCAGCCAAGTCTCTTTGAGCAGATGGAAGTCACCTCCAGGCCTAGACCACTCTCTTCAGCAAGCACCATCTCACCACGGACTTCACACAGCTGTCTGTACATCTCCGTGGGGAAGGTGGAGGAGACATCTGTTTGGTCATTGGAGAACTGTGAAGGAATTCTGAACTTCGGGAAGGCAAAGAAGAGCAGCCCTCTAGGAGAGACTAAGGTGGTGAAAATCTGCACAGGGGCATTCTCCCCCTCCTCACCAGGCCACCTGTAACTGAAACTGTCCCCTTCTCCCCTAGGATGGCTCTTGCCGTAACAGAAATTTTCAAGCTAAGGCATATCCAGTTCTTACAAAAACCATTTAAAGGTTATGGGATCAGAGGAATTTCTCTACTGTTTCTGCCAGTTGCCCTTCACACACAGCCCTGTACATTCCTGCAGAACGTGCACAGAGAGCAGAACACAGATGAATGCAAAGACAATTCTTGGTCGCTGCCTCATAATGAGAAAAACTAAAGGCTGAGAGGAACAGAAACGATGTCAGCATCTCATTCAGGAGTATTTCACTCCACTCAAGCACATGTGCTGTCGGGAAAACATCTGATTCTCCTAATAATGCGAAATTCTCTCAACTAACGATGCAATACACCCATTCGGGAGAGCTTAGACAGCAGGAAAAACTGAATTATATGGGTCAGGGCACAAAACCAGAAAGGACCAGGAGGCTGATAGAAAATCAAAGACCCGAAAACAAGAGGCACATGACAACAGCACCACTTCTATCGCCTTCAACAAGGGCGAATCAACCCGTGGCAAGAAGAACCAAAGCGTCGCTGAACAAAATATTGCCTTCCGGCAAGAGGAACTCACCGGGAGTGAGGCGGAGTCCGCGGGACAAACGCCGGCGGGGTCCCCGTCCCCGAGCAGCGGCGCGGGCTCGTCGGGCAGCGGCCGGGCCGGGAGGGTGTCGCAGCAGCTGCCGCCCGAGAAGCGCAGGTGGCTCTTGCGCGAGTCGGCCGTGAGCGACACGTCGTGCGAGTAGGAGTGCAGGAAGGCGCGCACGCCGTCAATGCCCACGAAGGTGGAGACGGGCACGCCGCGCAAGGCGCCGCTGTCGGGCGGCAGCAGGTGGCGGCGGCGCCAGCGGCGCAGGCGCAGCGCCAGCAGCAGCAGCAGGAAGGCGAGGAAGAGGCAGGAGACGGCGGCCACGGCCAGCACGAGCCAGCGCGTCAGGCTGCCGGCCGGCTCGCCCGGCGCCGCCGCCTCGGCCGCGCTGCCCAGCTCGGCCAGCAGCTCGGCCACGCTCTCGGCCAGCACCACGCTCAGCGTGGCCGTGGCCGACAGCGCCGGCCGCCCGTGGTCCTTCACCACCACCACCAGGCTCTGGCGCGCCGCGTCGCGGGCCAGCGGGAAGCGCGCCGTGCGCACCTCGCCGCTGTGCAGCCCCACGCGGAACAGCCCCGGCTCCGTGGCCTTGGCCAGCTCGTACGACAGCCACGCGTTCTGACCCGCGTCCGCGTCCACCGCCACCACCTTGGCCACCAGCGCGCCGGGCTCCGAGCCGCGCGGCGCCAGCTCCACGCCCGACCACGCTCCTCCGCCCCAGCCCGAGCCCGAGCCCGGCGCCGCGGCCGCCGGCGGGTACAGCACCTGCGGCGCGTTGTCGTTCTCGTCCACGATCAGCAGCCGCACCGACACGTTGCTGCTCAGCGCCGGCGCGCCGCCGTCCTCCGCGCGCACCCACAGCTGCAGCTCGCGCACCTGCTCGTAGTCCAAGGAGCGCAGCGCGTACAGCGCGCCCGTCTCCGCCTGCACCGACACGTACGACGACAGCGGCGCGCCCCGCACCCGCCCCTCCGACAGCCGGTACCGCACGCGCGCGTTCTGCCCCCGGTCCGCGTCCGTCGCGCGCACCGTCAGCACCAGCGCGCCCGCCGCGTTGTTCTCCGCCAGCCGCGCGCTGTAGCGCTCCTCCGCGAACACCGGCGCGTTGTCGTTCACGTCCAGCACCCGCAGCGCCAGCACCGCGCTGCTCTGCAGCGCCGGCGACCCGCCGTCGGCCGCCCGCACCGTCACGTTGTACTCCGCCACCTGCTCCCGGTCCAGCTCGCTCGCTGTCACCACGCGATAATAATCCTTTACTGACTTCTCCAGGCGGAACGGGACGTCCTTTTCGAGCCAGCAGCGCACCTCGCCGTTCGCCCCCGAGTCGCGGTCCTGCACGTGCAGTAGGGCCACAACAGTTTCCAGAGGGGCGTCCTCTGAGATTTCGTTCAGAGCCGACCTCACGGAAATCCTGGGTACGTTGTCATTGACATCTGTCACGATGATCACTACTTTTGCAGTGTCAGAGTGCTCTCCTCCATCACGTGCCTGCACCTCCAGTTCATGGGAGGAGATTTCCTCGAAATCCAAGTCGTTCTTAACAGTTATTTCTCCTGTCTCAGAGTTGAGATTTAAAACTTCTGAGGCTCGGTCTGAAATTTTATGGAAACTGTATTTCACCTGCCCGTTTATACCTTCGTCGGCGTCCGTGGCCGTGACGGTGACGAGCACGGAGCCCACGGGCACGTCCTCGGGCACACGCACCGTGTACTCCGCCTGGCTGAACACGGGCGCGTTGTCGTTCGCGTCCAGCACCGTCACGCGGATCCGAGCCGTGCCCGTCCGGGCCGGAGCGCCGCCGTCCATCGCCCTCAGCACCAGCTCGTGAAACGCCGCCTCCTCCCGGTCCAGCGCCTTGGCCAGCACCAGCTCGGGACGCTGATCGCCGCCGGGGCCCGCCTGCACGGCCAGCGAGAAGTGCTCGTCGCCGCTCAGCTCGTAGCTCTGCAGGGAATTCCGGCCCGAGTCAGGATCGTGAGCATCGGCCAGGGGAAACCGCGACCCCGGGGCTGTCGTCTCGCTTAGTCTCAGCTCTGTTTCTGCCTCTCTGAAGCTCGGCGCGTTGTCGTTAATATCCGTGATCTCTACTTCTATTGCGTAAACCTGCATCTGCCCCTCCACTATCAGCTCACAGCGCAGCACGCATTGCTGCACACGCTCGCACAGCTGCTCTCTGTCGATCCTCTCCGCCGTCACTAAATGTCCCGTCTTCCCGTGCAGAGCGAAATACTGTGTCGTACTTTCGGAGACAACGCGGATGCCGTGCTCGTTGAGCGCCGGCAGCTGCAGCCCCAGGTCCTTGGCCACGTCGCCCACGAACGAGCCCTTGGGCATCTCCTCGGGCACCGAGTAGCGCAGCTGCCCCCACGCCGCCTCCCACGCCGCCAGCAGGATCCCCCAGAGCAGAGCTCGCTGCCGCCGGCCCCAGCGCCTCCCCGCCGCGCACATCTCCGCCGCAGCAGCTCCCCGCTGCCGCCTGCTGCTCCGCCAGCCGCGCTTGCTCAGCTTTCCTACCGGGCTCTCCGCTCCCGGCCCCTGCCGTGGCCTCTTTCCCCTCTCCGCTGCACAGATCCGCACCGTCAGGACGATCGCTGATCGCCGGGCTGCCCACCCAGGAATGCAGCGATCGAGTGATGGAGCCGATCCGCAGCGGGCGGGGCTGCCGGGAGCGCTCCGAGCTTCCTCTCGCTCCTCTCGGTCAACAGCGGCGCCCGCAGCCTCCTCCCGGCACTGCAGCACCGAGCGCTGCCCGGCGCTGCCCGGCACACCGGCAGCTCGGCGGGAAGGAGACATTTGCCGCAGACACCTCCTGCTTTTCTCCAGCCCATCTCTTCTTTTGTGCTCGAACACATCAGCACCGTGAGGGAAGCAGCGGTGTCCCGTGAGCGGGGCGTTTCTAACTCACAGAAAAATGTCATTTGCTACCGGCGGCACAGGGAAACTCAAATACCCGGTCTGATTTTATTGTGTAGAACAGTCTTAGATCCTAATTGTCTAAAAACACGGGTTGAAGCCGTGCTGCCTGAATGACTGGTAGGACAACAGCAAAACAAAAGAGGCTCACACACACACAACGCGGTGATCAAACACACAACTCTGTCCACAGGAGATATCAGCAGATATCAGAGATATCAGGCTCATTAACCCAATGTAGGAACTTGGCTTTAAATTTCCCAGTTCATACACAGGACGGTCTAAATTCACTACTGCGCTGTGACTGACAAAGAGGAGACGTCTAAAGGCTGACGGAGGTGGGGTCTCACCCAGCCCCGTACAACTGCCGTGAGGTTTGATTGCTCGGCAGCTGCCAGAAGCTCCGGGGTGTCTCCCTCTAAGACATTCACGGGAACAGAGGACAGGAGGAGAACCCCTGCAGACTCAAAGATCATTATCTCCCACCCCCGATTGCAGACTGCAGGTCCCTGGAGCACTTTTCGCTGACTGAACTACAACCAACCCGGCATCAGGAAGTATCTGCAGCGAACCTGGCCAGAATAACCCAAGTTAAAGCACATTTACATTTAATAAGTCGTTCTGTCGGACAAGAAAGGACTTTCATTTTCTGAAAGCGCGAGGCACAAGGAATCGAAGCTCGTTAGTACAGAATTAATCTAATTCTTTGTTATTCACGTTGGCAAGATGTACTTTCAACAAAAGACGGTAGAATTGCAGGAGAGGAGCTGCACGCCCTAAACGGAGGGGGATCATGGGTTGGATAAATGTACAAAAGGACTCGATTCAAGTACTGAAATCGATATTTTGGCAGATCCCTTTGACATTTGATAAAAGTTTTCCCGACCTCACCGATCTTCTAAAAACCAATGAAACAAATGTTGATTTAAAAAAGGAGAAAAGATTAATAAAGTACAAACAATCCCCTCTTTCTGTAAAAAGCATAGAGAAATAAAACTTGCTCTATTTCCTTTCCTCCTTTTTTTTACATCTTCTATACTTTCACTTGTGAATGAAAGAAAGATAAGGAACGTAAAAAAGATTAAAGTACCACGCAGGATGGAAAATCACTGTTAACAACAGTTAAATGCTCCCACTGCCGTTACCATTCCTGTCATTTCTAGAGCAGAATTTCCCACAGGTTGGCGACATTCTCGTCTTTCACAACTGCGGGATTGCCTGTCAGTCCCCACTCATGTAATCCCACTCTCAGGTTGCCTTTAAAAGTGTAATAATTACAAGGACGAATTAACACAAGGGGTGGTATCCTGCCATCCACCAGCATCCATAAACACATTATATCAGAAAAAAAATCGATTAGGAATGAAAAATCCCCAGCACCAAGTGTCAATTTTGTCTTTCCCAAATCCGTCACACAGATTGAGTGCATCTCCCTCTATAGAGTAAGGATTTGACATCACCATTACTGCTAACACAATTTAACGTAAAAGTTCTAGACAACAACTCTCATTCGAATATGAAACCGTTACCACCGACAAACCAATAACCGCCGCCACGAACTGCGTCCTGTTCGAGGGAGGAGTGACCCAGATTTCCCGTCCCGTCACGCAGAGACCGAGCAGCACCTCACCCGTATAAACCGGGGAAATAAGAGGAAAAAGGAAAACGTTTGGAAACGGCTTAAGGACAAGAACGGCAACGTGCAGAATGACAGACCCGAGCTGGGTGGGGATTGGCGGGCACCTCTCCCTCGACGGATCTGCTTTCCATATTGCTAACACATTCTAATCTATCGAGCTCAAGTGTTGAAGACAAAACATCTCCCCTGAAATTGAACCTCTGACCCATGAGGAACCAAGTCCTTTCTGCTCTGCATGGAGGGGGGACAGTCCCTTCCTCATTTCAATCCACCACGGAGACAGGAAAGTGCAACTCACAAAGACAAGGCACCGGGAAACATGGAAAAGCACCGCTACTGCCTCAGAGGGGAGTTACAGTCAAAACATGTCAGCTGCAGCTGTTCCCAAGGAGAAATCAGAAATTTCCGCCGCTACACGGGAACACAGATGAGGACCCCGAACTGACAGCACCCAGACAAAACCATTGCTAAGGACGGCCTTCGGGAAAGGCTCAGAAAGAGAAGGAGCTGACGCTTTACAGACCTGCGGTGCATCGGGATCGGCGGGCACCTCTCCCTCGACGGCGCCGCTGTTGGGGCTCGGCTTCTCGCAGCAATCCCCGCCCAGGAGCTCCTCCGCCGACAGGACGGGCACCGGCGGCGGCGGCGGCGGCCAAGCGGCCTCGGGCAGGGCGCGGGCCGGCGCCGCCACGCACAGGTTGTAGGAGTAGGGCAAGGTGCCCTCGCAGAAGTCGGCCGGGAAGGCGGCGCCGGCCACCGAGAAGCGCTGCGCGCCCAGGCAGCGCAGCACGGCGGGCGGCCCGGCCCGGCGCAGCCGCGCCAGCACGGCCAGCGCCACGCTCAGCAGGAAGAGCGCCGACAGCAGCGCCAGCGCCAGCACCAGGTAGAACTGCAGCTCGGCCGCCGCCGCCGCCTCGGCGCCCGCCGCCCGCTCGCTCAGCTCCGGCAGCGCCTCCTGCAAGCTCTCGGCCAGCACCACGTGCAGCGTGGCCGTGGCCGACAGCGCCGGCTGCCCGTGGTCCTTCACCACGGCCACCACGCGCTGCTTGGCCGCGTCCCGCTCGGACACGGCGCGCGCCGTGCGCACCTCGCCGCTGTGCAGCCCCACGCGGAACAGCGCCGGCTCCGACGCCTGCACCAGCTCGTACGACAGCCACGCGTTGCGCCCCGCGTCCGCGTCCACCGCCACCACCTTGGCCACCAGGTAGCCGGCCTCGGCCGAGCGCGGAACCACCTCGAAAGGACTCGCCGCCGCTCCCGCCGCCGCCTCTCCCGGAACCGCCGCCGGCCACAGCACCCGCGGCGCGTTGTCGTTGCGGTCCAGCACGAAGACGCGCACCGTGGCCGTGGAGCTGCGCGCCGGCGCGCCGCCGTCCTGCGCCCGCACCGCCACCGCGAACTCGCGGCACTGCTCGTAGTCCAAGGAGCGCTGCGCGTACAGCGCGCCGCTCCGCGCCTCCACCGACACCGGCGGCGCCGCGCCCGCCGCGCCCGCGCTGCCGCCCGCCAGCCAGTAGCTCACGCGCCCGTTGGCGCCCGCGTCCGCGTCCCGCGCCTGCACGCGCAGCACCAGCGCGCCCACCGCGTTGTTCTCCGCCACGTACGCGCTGTACGCCGCCTCCTCGAACACCGGCGCGTTGTCGTTCACGTCCGACACCTCCAGCACCAGCTCCGCCCGGCTCCACAGCGCCGGCCGGCCCCGGTCCCGGGCCACCACCGTCACGCGGTGCTCCCGCGCCTGCTCGCGGTCCAGCGCGCTCGCCGTCACCACCTTGTACGAGCCGCCCGACGACGCCACCAGCGACAGCGGCGCCTCGCCCGACAGCTCGCACGACACCTGACCGTTCTCGCCCGAGTCTCTGTCCCGAACTTTCAGCAGGGCCACCACGGTGCCGACTGGCGCGTCCTCGGGCACGGGACTCGACAGTGACAGAATGGTGATCTCGGGCGCGTTGTCGTTCACGTCCAGCACCTCCACCTCCACCTTGCAGTGCGCCACCAAACCCCCTCCGTCCCTCGCTTCCACAGCCAGGCTGAACGCCTGCGTGTCCTCAAAGTCCAAAGCCTCCTGCAGCGTGATAGACCCACTCTCTGCATCGACCACGAACTTCTGAAGGGCTTTGGCCGGCATTTTCCCGAAGCCGTAGGTGATCCGGGCGTTGGTGCCGGCGTCGGCGTCCGAGGCTGACAGGTTCAGTACCGCCGAACCGGGCGGCGCGTCCTCGCGCAGTCTCACGTGGTACCGGTCCTGCTCGAACACGGGCGGGTTGTCATTGGCGTCTGTGACATTGATGCGAATCTGGACAGTCCCGGACCTCGCAGGTTCCCCACCGTCAACCGCCGTCAGCACCAGCTCAAAGGAGCTCTGCTTCTCCCGATCCAATGCTCTCTCCAGAACTAATTCGGGTTTGGTTCCATCCGGACTGTCCTTCAGGGCCAGGGAGAAGGACGGGTTGTTGGTGAGCTGGTAAGTCAGCAGAGAGTTGCTTCCCACATCTGCATCATGGGCCACCTCCAGAGGAAAACGAGTCCCGGGAAGCGTCCATTCACCGATGTCGAGGTCCAGAGCAGCCTTGCCGAAGGTCGGGGAGTTGTCATTCACGTCCTCGATGGACACTTCTACGGGAAAAATGTTCAACGGGTTCTGCACCAGCACCTCGAAGCTGACAGAGCAGGTCACCGACTCGCCGCACATCTCCTCCCGGTCCAGCCTCTCGTTCACGTACAGGTTCCCGTTCTCCTCATTCACCGTGAAGTATTGCTTCTCCTCGCTCAGCCGCAGCTTGCGCGCCGGCAGCTCGTCCGCGCTGAGCCCCAGGTCCCGCGCCAGCGGCCCCACGAGCGAGCCTCTGCCCAGCTCCTCGGGGATGGCGTAGCGGACCCGCTCGGCCGCCGCCCGCCACCACAGGCACAGCAGCAGCGCGCCCAGCAGCGCTCGCCCGCCGCCCGGCCCGCGCCTCTGCCGCCGCCTCACCGCCATTCTCCGCTGCCGCCGCCGCCGCTCGCCGCGCTCCTGCCTCCTGCCGCTGCCCTGCCTCCCTTCCAGCCGCTCTCGCCGCACACCGCAGCGCCCGCCGCAGCGCACCCAGCCCGCTCGGGCCGCCTCGGACGCCGCTGCTCCCCTCCGGATGCCGCTGCTGCCGCTGCTGCCGCTGCCGCTGCTGTTGGCGGTGCCGCTGCCGCTGCCGCTGCTGTTGGCGGTGCCGCTGCCGCTCTGGCCGGCGCCGGGCGAGCGAGCAGCCTGCGGGGGCCGGGACGCTGCGGCGGCGGCGGCTCCAGCGCCGCTCGGCGGCGGCCAACAGCGACACCCGGAGGCGCCGCGACGCCACTGCAGCCGCCGGATGGCCGCGCTCAAGGCTTTGGGCGCCCGGCGGGGCTGCACCGGCTCCGGGATTTCTTTCAGACTGACGGCAGCAAGGGCAGAAGCTCTCGCTTAATTATAAGTAGGAACCCTGCTGATCACACAGTAACATCAGTCTAGTGCCGATTTATTTTCCTATAGCGTCAATACACATGTAAACATGTACTATTACACCGTATCAAGTACTTCTGCAGCCTCTGCTTTGAGAAGGCAGTCCAATCAGAAAGGAAATATGTGTTTTAAAAAAAAATCGACTGTGTCACGCACAGTCAAAGAATTGAAGCCAAAATCTGAAAAGAAGATTGCTGAGATGCTTTTCAATTTAATTGTTCCAGTGGTACCCGAGATATTCTTTGCCCAAACCGGTGTGAATTAGAAGGACATTTTTACAGTGATTAACACTTGTAGAGAAATGTCAAGCCCAGAAGCAGTGGATCTGCTCTCAGACACGTGGCACTGTACACACATGCCTGGCAGAGAATAAGAAAGTGCAAAGCAGTGCAGACTCTGCCCTGTGTTCATCCTTACACTGACTCTGTTAGCGTTGGAAACACACGATCACAGAATGATTCTATGCAGGTGCTTTTATTGAGGAGCTCCGGGAGCCGGGGTACAGACAAACCCAAATCTGACTCCGACAGTGATTGGCAACACACACGTTTTATCCCCCTCTGCCACACAGCTACATATTGATTGGTTACCCTGGATTGTTCCTAAGCAAAATTTTTCGTAATTTAGTCAAACAGTGATCATATTCAATTCCCCTGAACAAAGTCATACTTGATTTAGTTAAAACAATGGCCTCAGCTACAGCAACTACAGCAAAGCTGACGTTCTGTTCTCAAGGCCCTGTTGACCAGCAAGTCCAGGCCTTTCCATTCCCAACTGTTACCTTTCCTAACCACCACCACCCCCTTAGTTATCTGCTTGCAGTTCTACAGAAATCATTTTAACCCTATACTATCAACTCTTCCTCCATCCACAAAACCTTCTGTGCTTTTGGTGGAAACTCAAAAACAAGCCCTGCTACAAGAGTTGATTTCACACTTCCATTGTTTTGATTTTCCTAACCTCTAGGCAAAAGTCCCAGCATCTGCCCAATCTGTTTTAGGACTGCAAATCAGCTGAATGGTTTTCAATGAATTCTGAAGATTCATACACAAACCCCAAAGTTCCATCTGACCTCCCAGGGGAGATACCTCAGTGCTGTGATCCTCTGGTGCATTACCACAATGCAGCCTTAAAAACTCTTTCCCAGAGCACCTGGAAACTCACTGAGGCCTCAGGGTGCAAGCCAGGCAAGCTGCAGGAACATTAAAGGGCTGTGAGCTCTCTCTGACTGGGCTCAATGACTTTACTGAGCAGCACAACAACAGAAATCCTTGGCACTTACTAAATCAAAGAAGCCAACCCAAACACCTCCCAGTGCCCTGCATGGAGCCAATCCTTCACCACTGGGACACATCAGGGCCTGTGCAGTCAGGAAATCACACAGAGCAGCACGGAGCTGTGCAGTGCTCAGAGACACAAGGAGAATCCCCAGGGAAGTGGAATTGGACAGCAGCATTTTACAGCTCCCTGCTTGCATCCAGCAAATTTTCATTGCCCTCACACACAACATTGTCTCTTCATTTGCTTCTCAGTGGGAGTTACAGTTTCCTGCAAGGCAGCACTCACAAGTGGGAAGGAAACATCAACCATGGCCTTCCAGGAAACAGGGCCCGAATTGAGATCCGAGGTGCAAAATGTAATTTCCACTTGCATGAACTCTCTATCCAGCTCTGCACTTCCCCTCTTTTATCACAGGCACCGACCCACAAAGATGTGACTTCTCCTAAGTCATTTTTACATCTCTGAACACATGACAAAACTGTAACACAGATGTAGCCCCTCACATGTCCTCATTCCACAGCAGCTGAAATCACATCTCAAGAAAAGGAAACCACACAAGCAATGCCAGGATGCACTAGGAGTGCTGGCAGAGAAACTCACCAGGAGGAAATCTCAGTCTTCACCCTGGGCAAGGAAATTCATCCCCCAGAGCACCTGGAACACACTGAGGTCTCCAGCTGGAAGTGTGACCCTGAAATCTTGGTCTGGACTACGAGTGTGACTTCATTTCACTGAACACTCCAGAGCTCTCACAGCTTTTCTGCTGTGTGCCCTGCTCAAACCCCACCAATGGGAAGGCTGAAGTTCAAAGGCCCAACTTGTGTCAGCTGTAACAGGAACAGAAGAAATGTATCTGGTATCCAGTGTTGAGGCCCTCCAAGTCATTTCTTTGGAGAAAAGGCAAAGATAAATGCACAGAACCATAACTGTGTGATCCATGTAACAGCTGGGGAAAATGGAATATTTACACCAACCCTTCAGATATTTCAAAATACGACACAGCAACTCTTGCACCTGCCCTGTCTCTGTGCAGGCACAATGCTCAGACATCACCCAGCAGGGACCCCTTTGCAGACAGACACCACTGGAAGGAGTTTTCCACACAACTTCTCCTTGTGGAGAACAGGGATCACAACACAGCTCCACACACACCAACTCTGCTCATCCCTGCTGTTTGAAGAAACTCAAAATGTTCTAACACTCATTAGCAATGTGCAGCTCAGCTAAAGACTCAGATCAGAATCAACTCAAAGGCATCATCATTCTCCCTAAGCACGTGGATATTTTTGAATATATGTCACTCTGCAAGGATTAATGCAAGTTTATGTCCACATCCAAGAGCTGCCACTCACAGGGAAGAGCTGTATCAGACAGGACAGAGGAGAAAATGAGTGACTTTCGAGCGTGTACTTCAAATAACAAGCCCCAAACCCAGACTCTGCCATAAATTAGATTCTCCCACCCCTGCATTCCTACCAATTTCAATGCCAACAGAACATCAGCAGTAACACCATACAAGCAAAAACCATTAATAACATCTGGAGGTTTGCTCAAGGCCTGGGAAAGCTTAGTACAACCACAGGGAAACCCTGCAGCACAACTGTAACAAGGGCATACAGCAGGGAAAATGACATTTCCTACAGCATTTCTCAGACACAGAACCCCTCAAGCCTGCACTTCCCTGGGTATTGCTTGCAGACAAGTGCATTGCAGGATTGCAATCCTCTTTCTGCACACAGGAAAAGGGCACCTGGTACAAGTGGCACAGGCCCTGGCACCAGGAAGGACAGGAAGGCACACCCAGATCACTGGATCACAGAACCCCCACCTTTGCCTGCTCATCCAGCCTCTCCCTGGGGCCCATCTCTCCCTGACTGCTGACCAGGAGGATGGCACAAGGAAGATCAGTGACTCCAGTGCCATTTTCAGATAAATTTCAGACACACACAGGCCCACCTTTACCTGGCCATGACAAACAAGTCGACAGTTTAACTCTCATCCACAGAGAGCACCCCACTTCAGGAAAGCAAACTGGTGAACCCACAGCTTGGCCATTTATAATCTGAGCCTGTTCATTTTGTGTAGCACAGCAATGGACCATGGAAGTGTAAAAACCCCTGCTTTCTCTCCAGCAGTCCTTCCTCACACACTGCACCTGCAAGAGCCTCCCCAAGCTCAGTACAGACTGTATGGTTCTCTCTGATCTTTACCCTTAGCAGACGCACTCTCCTGAAAGAAAAGTTGCAGAGACAACTTACCACAGCTAACACTTGGCTTCTCAACGTGTTCATGTGAGAAATAAGACAATTTCTGCCATGAACATTGAAGGAAACACATCGATGAGTGTCTTTCCCTTTCGAGTTGTAAAAATGGAATGGTGTGGGGCAGCCAGGCAAATGTAAGAGATGTGATCAGACACTACCAGATACAAAGGCCCAGCTTAAGATCAGTACAATGGACAAGACAAGAAGAGAACATCTGCAGAAATGAAGGGATCATGCTCATCTAGATTACAGCTCTTAGAGAAAACACATCTACTAGGTATTAAAAGTAGGGGGGGAATAAATTTCCTTATTGCAAAGCTCCCGTTGTGACATTTCAGATTAGAATATATGAGGCCATTAATTACATACATCACCTTGACCTGTAAACACACAGCAGAAACACCCCACAGCTCTCAATAGAACTGCAGTGATATCAGTTAAGCCACACTTATTTGGGAAGGAGAACATTGCAATACATTATAGCACAGATGGACACGGAAATCCTCTCAGCAGCCTTTCACACACAGGGCCCAGTATGTGCATCTCCTGCCTCTAAAACCTGGCACGTTGTTTCTTGACCTGGATAGTTTGAAAGCAGATTCCATCAAAATGCCAGGAATTCAGACCATTTCCCTTCAACATGCACCAGGATAACCTACAGCCTTCAAACAGGAGCCTTTACAGCTCTGTACTAAGAGGGAAGAAATATTTGCCAGCCAAATGCATCTCAGAGAAGAGGCAGGAAGGAGGTAAAACACAACCAGTCCTTCAAAAGATACTGGGACAGCGATGATCGAATCATACAGAAACAACCTCAACAAAAAAACCCCTCCAGCCAACAGCAACCTCATCATTCATTGCCTACAAACCGGTAAGCTCAGACCCGATCCCACCACGGTGTAGCAAGAAACCACGAGTTCAGCGAGTCTCTAAAAGAAACTTTCCCTTCCTTGTCAGCAAACAACGCTCTGCAGGACACAGCAAACGCGGGAAAAGAGTAGAGAAGCAACAGAAGAAAGAAGAGCGGAGAAGAATCGGCACAAGGAACTCACCGGGGGAGCGGCGGGATCCACGGGACAAACGCCGGCGGGGTCCCCGTCCCCGAGCAGCGGCGCGGGCTCGTCGGGCAGCGGCCGGGCCGGGAGGGTGTCGCAGCAGCTGCCGCCCGAGAAGCGCAGGTGGCTCTTGCGCGAGTCGGCCGTGAGCGACACGTCGTGCGAGTAGGAGTGCAGGAAGGCGCGCACGCCGTCGATGCCCACGAAGGTGGAGACGGGCACGCCGCGCAAGGCGCCGCTGTCGGGCGGCAGCAGGTGGCGGCGGCGCCAGCGGCGCAGGCGCAGCGCCAGCAGCAGCAGCAGGAAGGCGAGGAAGAGGCAGGAGACGGCGGCCACGGCCAGCACGAGCCAGCGCGTCAGGCTGCCGGCCGGCTCGCCCGGCGCCGCCGCCTCGGCCGCGCTGCCCAGCTCGGCCAGCAGCTCGGCCACGCTCTCGGCCAGCACCACGCTCAGCGTGGCCGTGGCCGACAGCGCCGGCCGCCCGTGGTCCTTCACCACCACCACCAGGCTCTGGCGCGCCGCGTCGCGGGCCAGCGGGAAGCGCGCCGTGCGCACCTCGCCGCTGTGCAGCCCCACGCGGAACAGCCCCGGCTCCGTGGCCTTGGCCAGCTCGTACGACAGCCACGCGTTCTGACCCGCGTCCGCGTCCACCGCCACCACCTTGGCCACCAGCGCGCCGGGCTCCGAGCCGCGCGGCGCCAGCTCCACGCCCGACCACGCTCCTCCGCCCCAGCCCGAGCCCGAGCCCGGCGCCGCGGCCGCCGGCGGGTACAGCACCTGCGGCGCGTTGTCGTTCTCGTCCACGATCAGCAGCCGCACCGACACGTTGCTGCTCAGCGCCGGCGCGCCGCCGTCCTCCGCGCGCACCCACAGCTGCAGCTCGCGCACCTGCTCGTAGTCCAAGGAGCGCAGCGCGTACAGCGCGCCCGTCTCCGCCTGCACCGACACGTACGACGACAGCGGCGCGCCCCGCACCCGCCCCTCCGACAGCCGGTACCGCACGCGCGCGTTCTGCCCCCGGTCCGCGTCCGTCGCGCGCACCGTCAGCACCAGCGCGCCCGCCGCGTTGTTCTCCGCCAGCCGCGCGCTGTAGCGCTCCTCCGCGAACACCGGCGCGTTGTCGTTCACGTCCAGCACCCGCAGCGCCAGCACCGCGCTGCTCTGCAGCGCCGGCGACCCGCCGTCGGCCGCCCGCACCGTCACGTTGTACTCCGCCACCTGCTCCCGGTCCAGCTCGCTCGCTGTCACCACGCGGTAGAATCGTTAAAGGTTTTCTCCAGCCGGAACGGGAGGTCCTTGTCGAGAGAGCAGCGCACCTCGCCGTTCGCCCCCGAGTCCCGGTCCTGTACGTGCAGCAGGCCCACAACGGTCCCCGGCGGAGCGTCCTCAGAGATCTCACTCACGGCCGAGGATACTGTTAGTTCGGGCGCATTGTCGTTGACATCTGTCACAGTGATCACGACTTTTGCCGTGTCAAAAAGCTCTGCTCCGTCATGTGCCTGCACCTCAAGTTCATGGGAGGAGATTTCCTCGAAATCCAAGTCATCCTTAACAGTGATCGCTCCCGTCTCAGAGTCCAGATTAAAAAGTTCCGAGCCCGATCCGAAATTTTACGAAATCGAGTATTTCACGAGCCCGTTCAGCCCCTCATCGGCGTCCGTGGCCGTGACGGTGACGAGCACGGAGCCCACGGGCACGTCCTCGGGCACACGCACCGTGTACTCCGCCTGGCTGAACACGGGCGCGTTGTCGTTCGCGTCCAGCACCGTCACGCGGATCCGAGCCGTGCCCGTCCGGGCCGGATCGCCGCCGTCCATCGCCCTCAGCACCAGCTCGTGAAACGCCGCCTCCTCCCGGTCCAGCGCCTTGGCCAGCACCAGCTCGGGACGCTGATCGCCGCCGGGGCCCGCCTGCACGGCCAGCGAGAAGTGCTCGTCGCCGCTCAGCTCGTAGCTCTGCAGGGAATTCCGGCCCGAGTCAGGATCGTGAGCGTCTGGCAGGGGAAACCGCGACCCCGGGGCTGTCGTCTCGCTAATCCTCTCCTCCACCTCGCTTTCCTTGAAGCTCGGTGCGTTGTCGTTAATGTCCGTGATTTCCACTTCGATTCGGTAAACCTGCATTTCCCCCTCCACTATCAGCTCACAGCGCAGCACGCATTTCTCCACCAGCGGGCACAGCTGCTCCCTGTCGATCCTCTCCGCCGTCACTAAATGTCCCGTCTTCCCGTGCAGAGCGAAATACTGCGTCCGCCTTTGTCCAAGATGTGAACGCCGCGATCGCTGAGCGCCGGCAGCTGCAGCCCCAGGTCCTTGGCCACGTCGCCCACGAACGAGCCCTTGGGCATCTCCTCGGGCACCGAGTAGCGCAGCTGCCCCCACGCCGCCTCCCACGCCGCCAGCAGGATCCCCCAGAGCAGAGCTCGCTGCCGCCGGCCCCAGCGCCTCCCCGCCGCGCACATCTCCGCCGCAGCAGCTCCCCGCTGCCGCCTGCTGCTCCGCCAGCCGCGCTTGCTCAGCTTTCCTACCGGGCTCTCCGCTCCCGGCCCCTGCCGTGGCCTCTTTCCCCTCTCCGCTGCACAGATCCGCACCGTCAGGACGATCGCTGATCGCCGGGCTGCCCACCCAGGAATGCAGCGATCGAGTGATGGAGCCGATCCGCAGCGGGCGGGGCTGCCGGGAGCGCTCCGAGCTTCCTCTCGCTCCTCTCGGTCAACAGCGGCGCCCGCAGCCTCCTCCCGGCACTGCAGCACCGAGCGCTGCCCAGCGCTGCCCGGCACACCGGCAGCTCGCCGGGAAGGAGACATTTGCCGCAGACACCTCCTGCTTTTCTCCAGCCCATCTCTTCTTTGTGCTCGAACACATCAGCACCGTGAGGGAAGCAGCGGTGTCCCGTGAGCGGGGCGTTTCTAACTCACAGAAAAATGTCATTTGCTACCGGCGGCACAGGTAAACTCAAACACCCGGTCTGATTTTATTGTGCAGAACAGTCTTAGATCCTAATTGTCTAAAAACACGGGTTGAAGCCGTGCTGCCTGAATGACTGGTGGGACAACAGCAAAACAACAGAGGCTCACAAACACACAACGCGATGATCAAACACACAACTCTGTCCACAGGAGATGTCAGCAGATATCAGAGATATCAGGCTCATTAACCCAATGTAGGAACTTGGCTTTAAATTTCCCAGTTCATACACAGGACGGTCTAAATTCACTACTGCGCTGTGACTGACAAAGAGGAGACGTCTAAAGGCTGACGGAGGTGGGGTCTCACCCAGCCCCGTACAACTGCCGTGAGGTTTGATTGCTCGGGCAGCTGCCAGAAGCTCCGGGTGTCTCCCTCTAAGACATTCACGGGAACAGAGGACAGGAGGAGAACCCCTGCAGACTCAAAGATCATTATCTCCCACCCCCGATTGCAGACTGCAGGTCCCTGGAGCACTTTTCGCTGACTGAACTACAACCAACCCGGCATCAGGAAGTATCTGCAGCGAACCTGGCCAGAATAACCCAAGTTAAAGCACATTGACATTTAATAAGTCGTTCTGTCGGACAAGAAAGGACTTTCATTTTCTGAAAGCGCAAGGCACAAGGAATCGAAGCTCGTTAGTACAGAATTAATCTAATCTTTGTTATTCACGTTGGCAAGATGTACTTTCAACAAAAGACGGTAGAACAGCAGGAGAAGAGCTGCACGTCCTAAACGAGGGGGATCATGGGTGGATAAATGCACAAAGGAGTCCATTCAAGTATTGAAATCGATATTTTGGCAGATCCCTTTGACATTTGATAAAAGTTTTCTCGACCTCACCCGTCTATCCTTCTAAAAACCGATGAAACAACTATTGTTTAAAAAGGGGGAAAATTTAATAAAGTACAAACAAAGCCCTCTTTCTATAAAACATAGAGAAATAAAACTTGCTCCATTTCCTTTCCTCCTTTTTTTTTTACATCTTCCACACTTTCACTTGTGAATGAAGAAAGGAGAAGTATGTAAAAGAGATTACAGTACCACGCAGGATGGAAAATCACAGTTAACAACAGTGAAATGCTCCCACTGCCGTTGCCAT
>JADMLD010000652.1:0-75805 GCA_017589585.1 Phylloscopus whistleri | reverse complement strand
CAATCGCTTCCCTGCGGCTCCCAATAAAACCTGCCGGTAAGGAGTTCATAAACAGGAGAGCAGACAGGTGCAGGCTCTGTGTGTAGCATTGGAGGCTATTGCAACTTGAAAGGTTTTCATGAGGCTTTTGTTTTTGTGATTCGTTTTCTTTTCAAGGCTGAATCCCCAGCCAGGTAAAGAAAAATCTTTTAGAAGTTTAGGAAAATAATCCTCTCTTCCTTCCCTTTCTCTCCAAAGCTGTTTAAACAGAGCAAAACTCACTGCTTTCCTAACATCAGGGTACATTGGCACTTCCATACTGTAGAAGATCCAAAGGCCTGATTGTCATAGGATCATAGAATGGTTTGGGTTGGAAGGGAGCTTAAAGCTCATCCCAACCCCTGCCCTGGGCAGGGAGACCTTCCCCTATCCCAGGTCACTCCAAGCCCCATCCAACCTGGCCTTGAACACTTCCAAGGATGGGGCAGCCACTCAGCTGACACCTCTCCTTCTTGAAATTGGTTTCATCCCTAATGGAGAAGGAGAGGGTTCAGATCCAGAGATCCCATGAGGAACAGAAACCTGTGCAGTCTGCCATCTGAGCTGATAGGAGCTGGACTGAGCCCAAAGTGAAAATCCATAGCTTACCTTCCTTCCAAGGACTTTCTTCTTTTTTAAGAGGTTGCCTTATGGATGTGACCAATTAGAGTTCCAGTACGGGGTATTCCAAAAACTTATTTTGACCTCAAAATACGTGAGTAGAAAAAACCTTCTTTCAGACTAAGCCGGGAAAGGCTGTTATTGTGCACGGTAGCTGCTGGATAAAAATGTTTCATCTCAGTGCTAAGAATAAGACCATTTGCAGTTGTGTGTGTTGGTTCCTCTCTGATTCGTTTGTGCTGGGATTATGCCCAAGTGTAGCAGCACTCAGAGAAATGTTGCTCTTAATCACAGAATCATCCAGGTTGGAAGAGACCTTCAGGGCCATCAAGTCCAACCATAAACACGGCACCACCACAATCACCCCTAACCCACATCCCCAAGTGCCACATCCAGGCACCTCTCACACCTGGGCCAGGTCTTTATGCTTTCTCTCCTGCAACTTGGGAGGGAGCAAAAAATAATTTGGAGATCATTTCCCTTGGTTTCCTTCAGCCAGGGCAGTGCAGTACTTCTTGGCTTCTCCTTGTCTTCACAGAATCATCCAGGCTGGAAGAGACCTTTAAGGTCATCCAGTCCAGCCATCAACCTAACCCCACTAAATGGGGCAGATTCATCCAGGTAAAGAGAAAACACATTTCAAGGCCAGGATGGACAGGGCTTGTAGGAGTCTGGTCTAGTGGAAGGTGTCCCTGCCCGTGGCAGAGGGTGGGATGAGATGGACTTTAAAGTCACTCCTCACCTAAACCATCCCGTGATTGTGTGATCTTGCCGTTGGAGTGGTTGTTACTCGTGGCAAGAGCAGCTCTTAGTCTGCAATAAATGTGACCCCCAGATTGTGCTGGACTGCAGAGTGGGCTGCTGAGTGCCCCATCAGCCGTGGCAGGCGCTGTGAGGGGCAGAGGCTGTCAGGGACAGCTGTGCACGGCAGCCATCCCTCCTGCTGCCCTCAGCCCTTCCCAGCTGTGCTGCCTTGCCTTGCAGGTGCTGCCCGCCACGGGAGCATCCACGCCGCTGCTGGGGGTGCTGTCGTCCACGCAGAACCACCGCTGCCTGTCGGCCCCGGAGCTGACGGCCGAGAGGCGCCTGCTGCTCAGCGCCGTGTCCTCCCTGTCGGCCCTGCACAGGCCCGAGAGATCCATCAGCCCCGAGAGCAACGACAGCATCTCCGAGGAGCTCAACCACTTCAAGCCCATCGTCTGCTCCCCGTGCACCCCCCCAAAGAGGCTCCCCGACGGCAGGGTCCTCAGCCCCCTCATCATCAAATCCACCCCCAGGAACCTGAACCGGAGCCTGCAGAAGCCAACTACCTACGAGGCCAGCCCTAGGATACTGAAGAAATGGGAGCAGATATTTCAGGAGCGTCAGATCAAAAAGACTCTCTCTAAAGCAACCCTTACGTCCTTGGCCTCGGAGCCTGGGGAAGACGTCGTGGTTCCTGACATCACCAACTCCAGCAGTTGCACTAAAGAGCAGCCACAAGTGCAGGATGATCACCTTCCGCCTGACACGACAGGAGAGCCTCGCCCTGAGCTGGATTTCCTCCCTTCTGTCAGTGAAATGAAGCTGGGAAGAGGGAGTCAGAAGAACAGAGGTTCGCAGGCCTTAACCGCTGATGACGCTGCTGCTGAACCAGACGTGAGATCGAACGTAACCCCCCTGAACACACGAGTGGCCGAGCTCCCTGACCTAAAAGTGAACACGTTCACGGACAAGTCCTGCCTTAGCCTAGGCCCGAAAGTGCTGAGCAGGAGACTGGTGGGCGGCGGCGCGGCGCTGCCTGACAGCAGCACGCTGGGAGTCCCCCTCAAGGCGGCGGGGAAAAAGCAGCTGAAGTACCTGAACGCCAGCGAGCTGATCAACGTGCAGAACAGCACCTGCAGCTCGGTGGAGAACATCATCGGGGAGCAGCCGCCGCTGCTGCGCCGGGGCCGGAAGCGGCGCTGCAAAACGAAGCACCTGGAGCACAACGGCTCCGTCAAGAGACTGCGGCACGCGGCGGAGGGCGGCCTGCCCCCCGAGGTGCGGGACGTGCAGCAGAAGCTCCAGCAGGAGGAGGAGGACAGGAGGCTGGCCCTGCACCTGCAGCGCATTTTCGACAGCGAGAACAGGACAGTGGACAGGCGGAAAGTGCGTGTGGATCGCTACCTGCTGCGGTCCAAGAGCACTCTGGGTGCCAAGTAGCGCTGCTGGACGATGTTGCCTTTCTAGAGGACCATGAGGTTTATCAGATGATCTGATAGGAAAACTATTTTTTGCCCTACTTCCACCCACGCAATTGTTTTTTCGTTTCGGTGGTAAGACATTTCTAGGTCCAGTTCAGAGAGAAGCCAGCGTCCTTTCAGATTTATGAAAAAACAAAAGAGAATGAGAAAAAAAAAAATCCTCCTGTCCTCTCTGGTCCGTTGCCCTGAAGGAATTGCCTGTCATCCCTGTGAATACACTGCAAGGCCTCCACACGCCTGGGAGCCCCAGCTAGGAGGGTTGTGAACGTGGGGTATGAGGACCATGCCTTGCCAAGAGAAATCTGAGCTCTGCTCATGGAAATTGCCTGAGAGTCTTCTCCTCTCTGCCTGCCCCGTTTTCCCCCTCAGGCTGCATCTGGTTGTGGGGTCAGCCTCTTACCCGTGCTCTGTATTTCTCCTGGGGAGTCCTAGACAGAGCCCCCCCATAGTACTTCCAAATGAATGTATCTCACTGTCTGCAGCAGCAGTACACATCATTCGTCACTTTCTTGAAGCAGAAAGCCAAATGCAGTGAAAAGAAAGACATAAAATAAGGATTTTATTGAAAAACCTGCTAGGGATTTGTAATTTCGTGTTCACGACAGGGAGGGAGCTCAGGTGGAGCAGCTGGAGCCACACGCTGAGCACTGGGACCCAGGGAGCTTTTCTCCCAGTCCGTGTCTTTTCCAAACCAAGAGAGTTTCCTGTTCTTCCCCACAGCATTGAAGGAAGGGAAGCGCTGGCCAGGGAGTTTCTGGAAGGACGTGCCCCCAGCTGCCACCACGTCCCTTGCTCAGTTCAGAGCTGTCTCAGCACACGGAGGGCCTGTCCTCGCGTGTCCCAGGGGAGCATCCCCAGAGATCCAGAGCATGGCTTGCTCTCCAGGGAGCCCGGCTGTCCTGGGCTGCCCTGCCCTGCTCCAGCTTCCTGGCTTCAGCTTCAAACCACTCGGAGAGCTCAGGTGAGCCATGCACTAAAAACTTCCAGGTGTGAAGCTGAGCCTGGGGCAGAGCTGGCTCAGAGCCTGGGCTTGGTGGAGCGGGCATTCTCTGCCCAGATGTGGCAGGACACCCTCTGAGTGTTTCTAACCCTCTTCCATGGATTCTTTTCATGGATTATTTCCAGTAAGGTAGCTCCAGAAGTACCTCCCAACTCAGTCCTTGGCAGCTGCCTTGCAGAGTATTCACTGGGACCCTCGAGGCCCATGGGGACCTTTGTCTTTGGCAGGGCTTGTGGCATTGTCCCCTCCTGCCCCACCACGTGCCAGGTGGCAGGGCTGGTTTGGGATGAGCACAGTGCAGGGGCAAACTTCCCCACGGATCCTGTGAAGGGAGGGCAGCCAGTGCACGTAAATAGGCAGATCTGACCTAAGACAACTGCATTGCCCAATTTCCTTTCTCTAAAAAGGGTTGAATTGCCTCCCTCCATCTTCAACAGTCAAAAAGAAAACAGGAACTGGTTTTCTTTTTCGCTGCAAGGACCCTGGCAATTTTTTTTCCTAATTGAACTGGATTTAAAAAAATACAAAAAACAGAAAAAAAAAAGAGAAAAAAGTCCTATATTTTATTGGGTAAAATTTATATATTTTAAATACTATATTTCAGCAGATTGACACTTTTGTTTTGAGAAATCTTATAGCAGTGACTCCATAATATATATCTCTATCTCTGTATCTCCTTGCCACACAAACTGCTGGATGGTTGAAGTTGTGCCTGGGGCTGGTGAGACCTGGCCTGCTCTGCCTTCCTGGCACTCGGGGCCCTCCCTGGTCACAGCCTCGGCAGGTGCTGCTTAGGCAGCGCCTTGGACCCCAACCACAACCTGCTCCTCTGTCCAGCTGTGTGAGAAGGAAATTAAGGAATTAGAGCCTTGCCTGGACCTAGAAGAACAGCACAGAGAGAAGTAGTGATGGCCTGGATCTGCCCTCGGAGCTCAGGAGGGAAACCACAGCTAGAACTCGGAATCCACGCTGTTTTTCCCAAGATTTTGAGCTGCAACGTGCGCTTCCCAGGTGCTTTTAGATTTAGAATTATTTTTACAGGCCCCCTTTTCTGGGGGCTCATCCCTGGAGCCCCGAACAGACTTCCCTAAACAGTTTCCTTTTCCATGTGGTGTTTGTGGGGGTTCAGCTGGGCCTGGGCCGCTTACACCACAAAAAAATAGATTTACACGCTGAATGTATCTTTTCTTTCCCCTCTTAAAACAGTTTTCACAGCCCAATGCACTAGGCTGGTGTCTTAAATACCTTCTTTTGAAAAAAAAATTACAAATATTTAGGGGTTTGTGCGTTAATTTCCTGATCCCAAATCCAAGCTGGGCAGAAGTGTAGGAGGCAGTGCCTGGGCTGGAGCTTGTCCTCAGCCAAAAAAATGGATTTGGGGGCAGCCGTGCTCCTGGCTTCCCCCAAAACAGAGATCCCAACTCCCCAAGCGTCACGCACAGGCCGTGGCATCTGCCTTCAGTGAGGCCTTTGGATGTGGGATCACAGGCGTGTCGTGGAAGGGTTGTGGCGTGCAAAGCCAGGATGAATGTTTCATTAATTTAACACTCTCAAAGTTTGTGTAAGCTTGCAAAAAACAACAAAAATTGTAAATAACTACACTCAAACGAGCAGGAACACCGAGCCTCTCCCCTGTAAAGGTCAGGAATGACGCCACCTTTGCCAGAAATCGTGCCAGCTGAGAAGGAAAATACCTCCTGCTGAACGGTGGATGCAGCACGAGACGAAACCAAGTATTTATTCCCACTTCTCCGAAAGTCCTTTGTAACCCTCAGCTGCCTTCCCCCCGGGATGGAGGCGTGGGACAGCACGGGCCTGGGAGCATCCTCCCAAAATGTGAAGCTGTCTAATCCGGAGGGGCTGGGGTTGTTCTGTCACTGAAGGACTGTGTCTGCCAAAGATGCCACCGACTCCCAGAAAGTTGCTTTCTGACCCTCTGGAGCTCTCTGCCCGGGAAAAGCCGTACAGAAAGGTCCACGTTCGGAGTCAGCAAGTTGAGCTAAATGAAGGAAAAGTGCCAAAAGGGATCATGCCAGGTGATTGTATGACCTTGTTCTATATTGTCAGTATTTCTCTTCCAATGCTATTGTACATGCAGTGCACAGTAGTCACGAAGTGTAGCTTGAGCAAGCGCTTCTTTGTATTTTCTCAGTGAAAGCAAAGGGGGAGATCGAAGCCTTAAAGACTCTCACTGATTTTAGAAAACAAGCCTTGAGCAATGCTCGGGGGGCAGGGGCTCGGGGAACAGCCCTGCCCTGCCTCCCGGGTGTCCGGCGGAGGGTTGGCACAGAGCTGGTCCCACGCACGAGGGACACGAGACAGACGCTCCCCGGTGTCGGAGGTGGAGCCCCCGGGGCCGGGACGATCCCGTGTGCACCTGCCACCACCACCTGTCCCCTCCCTGCCTGTGGAACGCCGCGTCCATCCGCTCCGGAGTCAGCTCCTCACTATGCAAACGGGAAAAGCTTCAGCTGGGCAGGACGGGGCGTGCGCCCCGCTTCCCTGGGGTTTGCTGTGGGACTGGTCAGACCCAAGCTAGATGTCGCTGCACTTTCTCTCCAGTAACGCTTTCTGTCGCCGTGCTTTCGTGTTCCCCGCTGGCTGCAGACTGCCAGGGCTCTGCTCTGCGCCCGACCCCGGGGCCTCACCCGAGCGTGTCACAAAGCGACCAGAGGCACCAAAGGACCGCTGACTTGCATGTGTGAAATGTGTGAGTGGAATGACATGCGGGCATCTGTCATGTTGTGGCTTCTGTTGTTCGAAACAGAGTAAATCCTGCTTGTGAAACAATTGTCACAAACCAGAAATACGCCAACAAATGTGTACAAATAACAGTGTTCGTTTTAACAGCAACCCGGACTTGAACTGCAGGGCAAAGGCCGAGGTTCAAACAGAATAAAACCAGATTCTGACAGTGAAACTCCCTGCTTCTTGCTGTGCTTGGAACAGACAGGATCCCACTGCCACTTGTCCCGGACAGCTGACACTTGCCTCCGTCTGAAGGAGCTTATGGGGTAATTGTAGAATCACAAAATCATTTGGTTGGAAAAGCTCAGACCCAAGTTCTGCTCCCTCTCGGGACAAAGCCATTTTAATCCAAGGCTGATCTCCCAGCAGCTGGGTTTGGGCTGGGGCTAATCCAGCTGTGGGTCCCAGGGGGCCCAGCAGTGTCCGTGTGGCACCTGGCAGAGCTGAGCCCTCTGCCACTGGAACACGCCCGTGCTCTCCATGTGTGAGGGCAGGGAGAGGCAGGTGCTGCTCGCCCATCCTGCCTGCATCCCTGGCATCTGCAGCAGGACATACTGGAGCTGTCCTCTCCCCACTCCCAGCTCCGCTGGCACCTCCGTGTGACCGGGAATGCTGCCAGAGGCTGCTCAAGGACTTGTGCCTCAGAGGGCACTCCCAGCCCCTCTGAGCTCACAAACACTCAGGACAATGTGTGGTTTCCTCTGGGAATGTCTTCTTGGCACAGCCAGGGCAACAAGCCAGACCCGATTCCCACCAAAAGGAACAAAGGTACAAAGAGGCTCATTAATAATAATCGGCTTGAGCAAAGGCGGATGAGAACCCATCATGTGCCCTCCCTGCAGGGAGATGCATCTGCCGAGAGACCGGACTGGGGCTGTTGATTCTTTTAACATAAAACTGATATCCTGCATCAAAGCAGCTCAATTGGATCAGTCCAAGTGGCCATCTAGCTTAGCATGGCATCTCCTGCGAGGGAAAACAGGGAGTTCCTTCTCATGGCAGCTGGGGCCAAGCTGAACAGGAAGGGTCTAATTAAGGAGGAATAAGCAGCATCCTCCTCACGTGCCTCGGCCGCACAACACGGCTGCTGTATCGTGTTGGAGATCATAGAACCATGGAATAGTTAGGGCTGGAAAAGGCCTCCAGGGTCAGTGAGTCCCCCCAGCACTGACCCACGTCCCCAAGTGCCACATCCACACGGCTTTAAATCCCTCCAGGTGTATGGGGACTCCACCACTGCCCCGGGCAGCTGTGCCGGGACTGGACACCCTTTTGGGGTCGGACGGGGCTTGGAGGAACCCGATCCAGCGGAAGGTTCCCCTGCCCGTGGCAGAGGGTGGGACTGGAGGGGTTTTGGGGTCGCTCCCAGCCCGCACCCTGTGACTCCATGATGCCCACAGCCCCTCACGTCACAGCGCCGCCGGCGGGACGGACTGCATTTCCCGGCGTGCCGCGCGGCGCGGGGGGGGGCCGGACTTCCTCCCGCTCCGCCAATCAGCGGCGCCCAGGTGTCGCGGGCGGGGCGGGGGCGGAGGCGGCGAGAAGATGGCGGCCAAGAGCGGCCGGAACGGGCTCCTGGACAAGGTACTGCGGCCGCGGCTGCTGCGCCGCCCCGAGCCGGCCCCGCCCCGCCCGGGCCCCCGGGCAGCGCCCCGCCAGCCCCGCGCGTTCCCCCGCCGACCCCGGGCTTCCACCTGTCACTCCTGGGTATCCCTCCCCTCAGCCCGGGCATCCTCAGCCCTGAGCATCCGCCCTCAGCCCTGAGCATCCCCAGCCCTGAGCATCAATTCCCCCTCAGCCCTGAGCATCCCTGTCCCTGAGCATCCCCAGCCCTGAGCATCCCCGTCCCTGAGAATTCCCCCTCAGCCCTGAGCATCCCTGTCCCTGAGCATCCCCAGCCCTGAGCATCCCCGTCCCTGAGATTTCCCCCTCAGCCCTGAGCATCCTCCCTTCAGCCCTGGTCATCCCCCTCCAACTGCTGGAGATGCTTGTATTGGAAAAATAAATAGTGGAAAGAATTCGACCCTATTCTCTTAGGGCAAAGGCTTTGGCTTCCACTGAACACGTGTGCTAATTAACCCTGGAAGAAAATGCTTCCAAAAGCAGCCCCCTGAAATATTTGGTGCCATGGGCTGATGTGAGAGCTCTGTCCCAGTTCTCCGTGATTTTTGGGTCCTTCTGGCCGTTGTTTTCGTGCCCCACAAACCTCGTGGGCAGGCGGTGACATTGAGTGTGTGCCTCGTAATCCCCAGGGGCCGGCCGGGGGACAATTGGGCTTTTCCCTCTGCAGGGGAGGCAGGCGGAGTTTTACATCACCTGCTGAAGTGGGTTTGTTCCTCCCAGAGGAGGGAGAGCAGCGCTTTGGGCTGGAGCTTGGGAGCTTCCAGAGCAGGGAAATGCCGCCAGTGGAACTGAGGATTGCTTCACTGGCAGGTCCCAGTGAGACCCCAGCCCCAGTCACGCAGCTGTGTGAAACAAGGGACGAGTTAGGGTAGACCTGACTCGTGCCACCAAAAATAATGCAGTTCAGGGGAGTGTCAGAGAGCTGAGCTGTTGTACATGGGAATCGTTGCTGGGGAGGGACCCGTCCCTGCAGAGGGTTTGAATTGGGCAGAGTTCTTTGCTTTTGTTCCGCAGAATGGTTTTAACTGAAATCTCCTGTTTGTGCCCTTTAATTCTCCCCTTGTACAAAGATAATTGGGGGTTGTTGACATTTTCCTCCATCCCCCGAGGGTCAGGGTGCAGCAGGGTGGCTGGGAAGCAGGAGTCCATCCAGGGGCAGGAATTCAGCCCAGCTGCCGCTGCCTGGGGATGCAAATGCAGGAGCAAATGGAGGCTGCAGTCAGGAACCCTGCAGAGCTGTGCCAAGGTGTTGGAGCTGAAAGCTGCCCAGGGAGGGCTGTGCTGCTGCTCGGGCAGCTTCTGGTGCAGATTCCCTCTGGCCAGCCAGGCTCTCCAGCCAGGCAGCTGCCTCCCTGTTTGCCTCCTGTGCTCGGGGCAGGAAGGATCCCCTCACTCCAGGCTGTTTCCATTGCAGTGGAAGATCGATGACAAGCCAGTGAAAATTGACAAGTGGGATGGCTCGGCTGTGAAGAATTCCCTGGATGACTCTGCCAAAAAGGTGGGTTCTGTCTCTGCTGAGCTGCCCCTCTGGGGAAGCTCTGATTCCTTTGCTCCTTTTGGGGGTTGGCTGTGCCTGTACCCACGCTGGGTCTGCAGCATCCCTTGTGATTCCCAGGTGCCTGTGCCTCCCAGGGATCAGTGATCAGGGTGCAGACGTGAATTCCCCATGAAGCTGCTGCTCAGTCCAGCTGTGCCATGGGGCTGTTCCCGTCAGCCCCTCCCCAGCAGCAGCGTGCCAGGTTCCTGCAGAGCTCACTGCAGGCTCTGCTGCCCCTTTCTCCCACAGGTGCTCCTGGAGAAGTACAAATACGTGGAAAATTTCCGGCTGATCGACGGCCGCCTCCTCATCTGCACAATCTCCTGTCTCTTTGCCATCGTGGCGCTGATTTGGGATTACCTGCACCCTTTCCCTGAGTCCAAACCCGTCCTTGCCTTTTGTGTTGTCTCATATCCTTTGCAGATCCTGGTTATACCGGGAGGGTTTGCTTTCCCACATGAACAAATCCTGGGAATTGCACTTCCTGTGGTGTGGAGATCAGCTGACAGTCAGACAGCTTTCACGGGATGGGGAAATTCCTGCCTGTCTGGGTGTAATGCCCCTGAGTTTGGGTGGTCTGAGGCAGGTCCTTTTTGTTTTATCCCATCCACAGTCTGCTTACAGACACGTTTGCTTTTCCCTGATACCACAGGTCAGGTGTGAGAGGGGAAGGAGGAAACTCCTGCCAGCAGCTCTCTGCACAGGGATCTGGGCAGGCTGGATCCATGGGCTGAGCTCACCCCCTGAGGCTCAGCAGTGTGAAGGATTACTGGTGCACTGGGGAATGGTTGGACTCAGATGTTTCCCAACCTGAACAGTTGTGTGATCCTAAGGAATTTCGTCGTTCCTGGCTGTTCTGGGTGGCTTTCAGAACAAATGGGTGGTTTGTCTTGCAGCACTTGAAATTATTTAAATCCAAAAATGGGGAAAAGGAATTGCTTGGTCTGTGCTTAGGAGGAATGCCCAGCAGCTCCTTCTGTGGCTTGTTCAGTCTCAGGTTTTCCCACTCTCTCCCAGCAAATGTCAGAACCCCAGACTGGTTTGGGTTGGAAGGGACCTCAGAGCCCATCCAGTGCCACCCCTGCCATGGCAGGGACACCTCCCACTGTCCCAGGCTGCTCCCAGCCCCAGTGTCCAGCCTGGCCTTGGGCACTGCCAGGGAGTGAACAGTAAATTACTGGAGTTTAATTTATTACTTAATTTCTCCTGCTAATGAAGCATCAGCCAAACATCCTGTTTGGAGTTAAAATGTCACCAGAGGTGGACAAACAACAGTGTCTGAGGGGATCTGAGCAACTTCTCTGCCTAATTTCTGCTTCTCCTTGCACCTCCGTGGCTCCCTTAACTGCTCTGCACGTACTTTGTGATGATGGGCATCCTGACCATTTATACCTCGTACAAGGAGAAGAGCATTTTCCTGGTGGCTCACAGGAAGGACCCGGCGGGGATGGACCCCGACGACGTCTGGCAGCTCTCCTCCAGCCTCAAACGGTACCGCCCGCTGGGGCAGCCCTGGTGGCCACCCCTGCCTGGCCAGGGATGGCCCAAAACGCTGCCTTTGCTTTTGGGAACTCCTCATCCATCCTGCTCCAGCAAAATCCGTGGCCTGGCCTGGGGGTGGGAGCGGCTCCAGGTGGTTTTCTGCCAGGGATGTCGGTGTTGGGCTTCTCTTTAACACGGGGTGTGAAAGCCTTTGGGGGTGTTGGTTGTGAGTGCCCAGGTGGGCACCTCAGGCAGGAGAGGGGGGTTCTGTCCTGCCTGGGGCCCGCCCTGAGCTCTGTGTGCCCCACAGGTTCGATGACAAGTACACCCTGAAGCTGACCTTCATCAGCGGGAAAACCAAGCAGCAGAGGGAGGCCGAGTTCACCAAATCCATCGCCAAGTTCTTCGACAACAACGGCACGTTAGTCATGGAGGCCTACGAGCCCGAGGTGTCCAGGCTGCACGACAGCCTGGCCCTGGAGAGGAAAACAAAATGAGCCCGGAGCCCTCCTGCCTCCCGGGAGCCTGCCAAATTAACACCAATAAAGTCAAATGGCAAAGAAAGTGAATCATGGCCTCTCTTTTTGTCCTGAAGTCCTACTGCCCTTTGGATAAGCAGGAATTTTAATCTTGGACCCGAGAGTTGTTGAAGCTCGTGGCTAAGCTTGGTCTGTGTGCCTGCCTTCCAGGCTCTGAGGCAAACCCCGGAGTTGGATTTTGGGGGCCCTCAGGAGGGGAAGCACATCAGCAATGCTGCCCCAGCGTCCTGTGCTTTACCTGGCAGTGCTTTATCACACGGCTCTGTGCCCAGGGGGTTTTACCCATCCCACCTTTCATTTCCTGTGAGGAGTTCAGGACAAAACCTTTCTGTGAAACAACCATCCTCTCGCAAACAAGTTTGCTTTATTTTTGTATTTATCTGATTGGGGGTAGAGGATTCTTTTATATAAAAACCTTTTATGTGTTGGGGGGGGGGAGAATCAAATGTGCTACTTCTGTGTGCTCAGCCACAAAGCTTCTCAGCAAGTGTAAAAGATTTTCCAAGCTGTGTCTGTCTGTCCTGCGGTTCCCTTCTGGCATCTCCTGTTCCACGCGTCCCCTCCCTAAACTGGCATTTTTTAAAAGAGAGATTTTTTGGTTGTTTTTTCAATAAAAGGGAAGAACAGACATCAAACGTGTCCTGGAGCGTCTCTGGGGTGTTTCACACCTGGGGAGGGGATCCTGGTTCACAAAATCCTCAAGGCTGGAAGAGTCCTGGCATTCCTGTGGCACCACCACACAACCTTGTCACCTAAACCTCGTCCCCAAGTGCCACAGCATGAAGAAACTCCTCTGTTTATCTTGCAGAGCTGGTTGGGCTTGGCCGCCTCACCTCAGGGAACTTCCGGCCCTCCCTCCACACCAGCTCCCCAGGAGCACCTGGGAAGGCGAGGGCGGCCGGCAGAGGATTCCCCTGGCACCCCAAGCCCGCGTCCCTCTCCTGGCTCCCCTCCTGCCCGTCCTCGGCAGCGGCTCCGCCACTCAATCTCCTGCTGGCGTTCCACCGTTCCAGCTCCCCCGCAGCAGCGGCACATCAGCCGCTCACAGCTGCACAGGTACTGTCCCCGCCGCCCTCCGGCCCCGGCGCCAGGCTCCGGGATCCCGGCAGCTGGAGGCTCCGGTATCCCGGCAGCCGGAGGCTCCGGTATCCCGGCCGCTGGAGGCTCCGGGATCCGGGCAGCTGGAGGCTCCGGTATCCCGGCAGCTGGAGGCTCCGGTATCCCGGCCGCTGGAGGCTCCGGGATCCCGGCCGCTGGAGGCTCCGGGATCCCGGCAGCTGGAGGCTCCGGGATCCGGGCAGCTGGAGGCTCCGGGATCCCGGCCGCTGGAGGCTCCGGGATCCGGGCAGCTGGAGGCTCCGGTACCCCGGCCGCTGGAGGCTCCGGGATCCCGGCCGCTGGAGGCTCCGGTATCCCGGCCGCTGGAGGCTCCGGGATCCCGGCCGCTGGAGGCTCCGGTACCCCGGCCGCTGGAGGCTCCGGTATCCCGGCCGCTGGAGGCTCCGGGATCCCGGCCGCTGGAGGCTCCGGTACCCCGGCCGCTGGAGGCTCCGGTATTTCGGCAGCTGGAGGCTCCGGGATCCCGGCAGCTGGAGGCTCCGGTATCGCGGCAGCTGGAGGCTCCGGGATCCCGGCAGCTGGAGGCTCCGGTATCCCGGCAGCTGGAGGCTCCGGTACCCCGGCAGCTGGGAGCTCCGGGATCCCGGCAGCTGGAGGCTCCGGTATCCCGGCAGCTGGGGGCTCCGGGATCCCGGCAGCTGGAGGCTCCGGGATCCCGGCAGCTGGGGGCTCCGGGATCCCGGCAGCTGGAGGCTCCGGGATCCGGGCAGCTGGAGGCTCCGGGATCCCGGCCGCCGGATCCCCGCCCGCTTCCTTGGCCCGCCGAGCGCCTGATCCGCCCCCCCCGGCTCCGGGAGCTGCAGGAAGAGGCGGAGCGGGGCGGCCCCGGCGCGGCGGCGGCGGGAGGAGCGGGGTCTGCGGGGATGCGGGGATGGGGGGGGATGCGGGAGCGCGGCCAGGGGGGAGCGGGGGGATGCGGGAGTGCGGGGGGGTCGCGGCACGGAGGGGCGGGGGCTCGGTGCTTGCGGGGTGTAGGGGGTGCAGGGGGACGGGGACTGGGGCGGTCACCGGGGCTTGGTGCGTGCGGGGTGTAGGGGAGTCGGGCTGTGGGGGTGTCGGGGGCTACACGGGGAGAACCTGGGTGCTGCAGGGGGGTGGGGGGCGATCAGGGTGAGGGGGGCTCAGGACATGTGAAGGGGGATGCGCGGGGCGGGTGTCTGTCACCGGGGGGGTCAGTGCATGCTGGGGGTAGGGGTTTGTGCTGTGGGATAGCGCAGGGACACGGGGGGCGCAGGGGGGCAGCCGGGTGGGCATGGAGGGGTGCCTGGGGCATGGAGAGGTGCCTGGGGCATGGAGGGGTGCCTGGGCACAGGGACTCTGGGCTAGTGACCCTGGGGGAGCTTGAGGCAGTGGAGCTTGGGGGTCCTGGTGCGGTGCAGGAGGGGCACGGCCCTTGGGGACAGCCTGGAGGTGGCACCGTGGGTGAAGCAGGGCAGTCCGTGCAGTGCAGGGGAGCAGCAGAGACGGGCGGGGGGGCGGCTGTGACCCCAGCGAGGGGCTCTGCTCTCATCCCACTCTCCCACCCTGCTCAGGTCCCAGGAGGAACTTCACAGCCACCATGTCCCAGGCCACCACCTGCCTCAGGGTGAGCCTTCATCGCTATCCCCCCCGTACGGGCCGCCCCCTCCTTTAGCCGGGATTTAACCCTTTCCGCCTGACTTTCCCCCCCTTCCAGCAGCAGGGGGATGGCGGGGAGAGCCCCCCACCGCTGCCACCACCACCAGGATCCCCGCGGGTTTCCCCTCCGGAGACGCTGTTCCGACAGGCCGGTGGGGTCACCTACCGCATCCCGGCTCTGCTCTACGTGCCCCCGGATGACTCCTTCCTGGCCTTTGCCGAGAAGCGCTCCTCGGCGCGGGACGAGGACGCCAAGTACCTGGTGCTGCGGCGGGGCCGCCGGCACGGCTCCTCGGTCAAGGTAAAATCCCCCGGGGCTGGAGGAACGAGGGACGGGCGCGGTGCCGGGCGGCTCCAGGCTGCGGCGAGCCCGCGGCTGAGCCCGGCTCTCCTCCCTGCCGCCAGTGGGGTCCCACGGAGGAGCTGTCGGCGCTGGCGCTGCCCGGCCACCGCACCATGAGCCCCTGCCCTCTCTACGACGCCAGGAGCGGCACCGTCTTCCTCTTCTGCATCTGCGTGGAGCAGGGGAAGACGGAGCGGTGCCAGATCCGGAGCGGGTGCAGCGCGGCGCGTCTCTGCCTGGCCAGCAGCGCGGACGGCGGCCGCGCCTGGAGCGCGCTGCGGGACGTGACGGACGAGGCCATCGGCGCCGACCTGTCCCGCTGGGCCACCTTCGCCGTGGGGCCGGGCCACGGCGTGCAGCTGGACTCGGGGCGCCTGGTGGTGCCGGCCTACACCTACTACGTGCACGGCTGTCTGCGCGGGGCGCTGCGCCTGCCCTGCTTCACCCGCCAGCACTCCCTCGTCTTCTACAGCGACGACGGCGGGCGCCGCTGGCACAAGGGCGGCCTGCTGGGCGGCGAGCGGACGGGCGAGTGCCAGGTGGCCGAGATCCGCGGCTCGCAGCCGCCGCTGCTGTACTGCAGCGCCCGGGCGCCGCGGGGCTGCCGGGCCGTGGCGCTCAGCGCCGACCGCGGGCTGCGCTTCCAGCGGCCGGAGCCGTGCCCGGCGCTGCGGGAGCCGCCGCGGGGCTGCCAGGGCAGCGTGGTCAGCTTCGCCGCGCCCGCCCGCGCCGCCCGCCCGCGCACCTGGCTGCTCTACTCGCACCCCACCGACCGGCGCCGCCGCCGCGACCTGGGGCTCTACGTGAACCCCTCGCCGCTGGACGGGGCGGGCTGGCGGCGCCCCTGGGTGCTGCACTCGGGGCCGGCCGGCTATTCCGACCTGGCCGTCTGCCCCGGCGGCGTTTTTGGGTGCTTGTTCGAGTGCGGCGCCAGCAGCGCCTGCGAGGAAATCGCCTTCTGCCTCTTCACCCTGGACCTCTCTGGCGATCAGGAGCTCGAGGCTCCCCCAAAATAGACCCGTTCTGGGCAGTGCGGGCGCTCCCGGGCATCGGCTGCCGGACCCAGTGAGAGCACGGCAGTGCCGAGACCTCACCAGGATGTTTCAAACGCTCCAGAGGCTCAGCATTGTGTACCTTTTATTTAATTTTGTCCTTTTAATCGCCCATCGATGATGTCTGTGACCCGTGGCGGTGGGGGATCCGCCCTGGGTTGGCCAAGGGGGGGTGGCAGCGCGGCACACGAAATGCTGCTGCTTCTCCAAAATCAGCGTTTCTCAGCTGGTAGCAGCTGAAAAGCAGAAGGTGCCAGCGAGAGCAGCTGATTGCCTGAGGAAGGAGGACCCAAAAATCTTGGTTCAGTTAAAAGTACTCCAGTTTCTGCGTTCCTGCAGGGGGCAGAGGATTCCCAGTTTTTACCAGTTTTTATCCCGTTTCCTTCGCTTGCCTGCTTTGCACTTTCTCCCCGCCTCCCGGGGAAAAGCACTCCAGTCTTGGGGGCTTGGGGGGAACCTTGGGGGCTGTTTCATTCTGCTGCACAGGGAACAGGATGTTGCATCCCCGCAGTGACCTCACACCCCCGTGCTGCTGTCAAATAAAGTTCTCCCAAAAGACGTGAAATCAGTCAACGCAGGGAACATCCCAAGGGAGCTGAGCCTGCCCCAGAAAGGTGCGGGGTGGCCCCAAGCACGGCACCTCCCGCTCCATCCCGGCGCTGTGTTCTGTGCGGGGAGAGACAGGACGGGGCGGGCAGGATTAGTGCAAGGCGGGATAGGAACAGGCGGGAGGGGCAGGAGATCAAACCGGGATGGGCACAGGCAGGATGTGGGCAGGGACAGGCAGGATGGGGGCGAGATGGAATGGGGACAGGCAGGACGGGGCCAGACAAGAGAAGGACAGAAGGCCAGACAGGAGCGGGCAGGCAGCATAAAGCGGCGGGAAGGGCAGGATGGGGCCGGGACAGACAAGGGAAAGGGGCAGGGACGAGGATGAGGCTGGGGCAGGACAGGGACGGACAAGAGGGGGCCGAGCAGAATAGGGACAGAGGGTCAGAGTGGAATGGGGACAGGGACAAGCAGGACGGGGAGCAGCCCCATGCCGCCCTCCCCAGCCAGCGTGGCGGATCCGGGGCACCCCCCACCCCTTTTCCCCCCACAGGCGGGGCCTCTCCGCCCCTTTTCCCCCGGCTCCTCTCGGCGGCGGCGGCCGGATGCGGGCGGGGGCTGGGGCAGGGCTGCCACTGGGCGTGCGGGGGGCGCCGCTGGTGTCGGGGCTGCCGGGGCTCGGGGGGCGCTGCTGGGACTGCAGGTACAGGGCGTGCCGGGGCTTGGGGGGTACTTGGAGCACCGCGGGCACTGAGGACCGGGGATACCGTGGGTACTGCGGCCGCTGCCGGGAGCACTGGGGGCGCCGGAGGTGCTGGGGGTACTGGGAGCACTGAGGGCGCTGCTGGGACCGGAGACACTGTGGGTACCGGGAGCGCTTGGGATACGGGCTGGGGCGTTCTGGGACCGGGAGCGCCGGAGGTCCCGAGGATTCCTGGAGCACTGGGGGCGCTGGGAGCACTGGGGGCGCTGGGGGTGCTGGGGGCGCTGCTGGCGCTGCTGCTGCCGCCCCCCGCCCCGGCCGAGACCTTCTCCGCGATGCTGAGCGTGCGGGGAGCGCTGGGCGCCGAGCGCCGCCTGCTCCGCCGGCTCCGCTCCTACCTGCGGGACGAGAGCTCCCGCCTGCGCCGCCTCCGCAGGTACCGGCACCCCACGGGGCACCCGCGGCATCCGCTCCCCTCCAGCCGCCCATCCCGGCCCCAGCCCCGGGCGTGAGCTACGAGGAGGGCTTAACCCATCCCCGCCTTTCCCGCGGCACGGGATTTTTGGGGGTGGCCCTAAATTAGAGGGCGGTGGGAGCACGGGAAGCTGAGACCGGACACGGCTCCCGCCCGCCCTTGCCCCGGGCGTGCCCCAGGAGGGGGACACGGTCCCCCCACCCACGGGGATCTGGGTCGCAGCCTCCCCAAGGAGGGCACGGGCCATCCCCACACACGCTCCAGGGATGGGCTGGCCAACCCCTCGGCTCTGCCTTGGCCAAAGAGGGGACACTGAGGCAGAGACAGCGGGCGGGACTCAGCCCTCAGCCGGGAGGTGCCAGCACTGAGGAGCATCCGAGTGTCCTCCAGTGGGTGCCTTCCCTGTAGGTTCTATGAGAAGGTCCAGGCACTGCACCAGGACCCCGAGGCCTCGGTGGACAACCCCTTGTTGGCCTTCAGCCTCATCAAGCGCCTGCACTCTGACTGGCCCAACGTCATCTACAGCCACGAGGCCACCAGGAACACCCAGGGTACGGGGAGGTGCGGGGCCTTGTGTCCCCTCTGTCACCGAGGCAGAGCAGGAGGTGCTGGGGAGAGGACAGAGGAGCAGGAGAACAGATGGAACAGTGGAACGTGTGGAAGAACAAGATGGAGGGAAAGGGTCAGTGGGTAGAGGAGCAGGAGAACGGATGGAGGAACCAGGAAATAGATGGAGGGGCTGGGGAACGGCTGGAGAAGCAAGAGGATTGTTGGAGGAGCAGGATGGATGGAGGAGCAGGACGGATGGAGGAGCAGGATGGATGGAGGAGCAGGATGGATGGAGGAGCAGGATGGATGGAGGAGCAGGATGGATGGAGGAGCAGAATGGATGGAGGAGCAGAATGGATGGAGGAACAGGACGGATGGAAGAGCAGGACGGATGGAGGAGCAGGATGGATGGAGGAGCAGGACGGATGGAGGAGCAGGACGGATGGAGGAGCAGGATGGATGGAGGAGCAGGATGGATGGAGGAGCAGGATGGATGGAGGAGCAGAATGGATGGAGGAGCAGGATGGATGGAGGAGCAGGACAGATGGAGGAGCAGGATGGATGGAGGAGCAGGACGGATGGAGGAGCAGGACGGATGGAGGAGCAGGATGGATGGAGGAGCAGGATGGATGGAGGAGCAGGATGGATGGAGGAGCAGAATGGATGGAGGAGCAGGATGGATGGAGGAGCAGGATGGATGGAGGAGCAGGATGCAGGGTCCCCAGGGAAAAGAGCCGCTAAGGGTGCCTGCACCGCACAATTTCCTTCACCCCCCACCCCGCACTTCTCTCCCGCCCTGCAGAGCTCCACGCCGGCCTCAGGGAGGTGGAGCAGGAGCTGCCTGGGGCCGAGGACCTGGATGGGGCGGCCAGGGCGCTGATGAGGCTGCAGGACGTGTACGCCCTCAGCGTCAGGGGCCTGGCCAGGGGCATCTTCCAGAGAGCCGGGCAGCCGCCCCTGTACAGCCCCGGCCGGCGCGCCCCCCTCTCTGCCGACGACTGCTTCCACGTGGGGAAGGTGAGGGGGAGCTCCACAGAGCCCCCCGGCCTGGGGAGGGACAGGAAGGGAAGGGATGGGACAGGATGGGGATGGGGAAGGGGATGGCAATAGGAAAGGGGCAGATGCAGTGGTACAGGATGGGTGGGAACTGCGATGGGATGGGATGGGATGACATGGCATGAGGGGATGGAGGGGATGGGATCCAGGGATGGGATGCAGGGATGGGATGCAGGCCCAGCTGGCAGGTGCAGGTGAGATGTTGCCTGGCAGGTGGCCTATGACACGGGGGACTACTACCACTCCATTGCATGGCTGGAGGAGGCTGTCAGCCTCTTCCGCCTCAGCTATGGCAGCTGGAACCTGGAGGACCGGAGCAGCCTGGAGGACGCTCTGGACCATCTGGCCTTCTCCTACTTCATGGTACAGCCACGAGACCCCCTCCCATCCCAGTGTCCAGCAGAGCCAAACCGTGGGCAGGAGGATGGATGCTCATGGGGTCTCCTCTCCCCCACCCAGGCTGGAAATGTCTCTCGTGCCTTGAGCCTCTCCATGGAGTTTCTCCGCTACGGTATGTGGGACAACCCTGGATGCAGCAGGAAGAGGGAAAAGATTTTGGGATGTCCCCATCACCTCTGCATGGCAACAGCCTCCCTCACCCCATTTCTTGCCCCCACCTGGGGTAATTCTCCAGGGACCGCTGCCAGGCAAGGGGGTTGCTGGGGATGCAGCATTCTGGGTGACACCACCTCCCCAGCAGATCCCAGCAACCAGAGGGTGTCCAGGAACGTGGCCAAGTACAAGAAGCTGCTGGAGATGGGGACGGGGGCAAGCGGCAGCCCCCTGCGGCGCCCCAACAGCACCCGCCTGCAGAGCCGTGACGCCTACGAGGAGCTGTGCCAGCGCCCCGGGGGGCAGGTGGGACTGCCAGGGGGGCCCTGCTCCCCCCAGCGCTGCCCCCCTTCATGCTCCCCTTGCTCCTTTTCCTCCCCAGCCAGCCCCAGAGCGGCTCCTGCAGCTCAGCTGCTCCTACGAGACCAACAGCAGCCCCCACCTCCTCCTGCAGCCTGCCAAGAAGGAGATGGTCTGGATCCAACCCTACGTGGCTCTGTACCACGATTTCATCACCGATGCCGAGGCTGAGACTATCAAGGGGTTGGCAGGGCCCTGGGTGAGCCATCCCCGCCTGCAGGGATGTCCCTTTCCTGCAGCAGGGTGTCCCAGGGGATTGTGACCCCAGAGATAGGAGGGGTTTTAAGGCCAAAGCCTCCTCTAGGGAGTTCAGATCTGTCTTGGAGCAACCGGGTCTAGTGAAGGTGTCCCTGCCTATGGCAGGAGGGTGGAACTGGATGATCTTTGAAGGTCCCTTCCAGCTCAAACTACTCTAGGATTAGATGAGACGCTGGGGATGATGACCCCAGTTCCATCTGAGCCCCCCAAAAGATGTTTTTGGAAGAAACCAGGTCCAGAGATGCACCTAAACCACTTCCCAAGCAAGCTTGACTCGATTTGTGGTGCACTGGCGCCACCTGCTGTCACTGCTTGCTCCCCGCACTGAGGCACCTTGGGGTGCGGTGTTTGGCAACCGGCTGGTACAAACCCACCAGCTCTGACCCTGACCACGGCCCCTGCCTGGGGTGAGGGGCCCCGTGTGAGGCAGCATGCATCCCCCATGTGTCCTGCAGCTGCAGAGATCCGTGGTTGCCTCTGGGGAGAAGCAGCAGAAAGCCGAGTACCGGATAAGCAAGAGGTAGCAGCCACCACCCCTCCCTGCTCCTGCAGCCACCGTGGCTCCAGGGCCACCTCTGAGGTGGCGGTGGGGCCGTGCTGGGAGGCCTGGCCGCTCCAGCAGTGCCCTGAGGGACAGGCCCAGCACACATGAGTCTGGGGGGCTGATGTGGGGTGGTCCCACAGCGCCTGGCTCAAGGACACTGCTGACCCCGTGGTGGGGGCGCTGGACCGGCGCATCGCCGCCGTCACCGGCCTGGACCTGCGGCCGCCCTACGCCGAGTACCTACAGGTGGTCAACTACGGCCTGGGGGGCCACTACGAGCCACACTTCGACCACGCCACGGTCAGGGAGCTGCCAGCCTGGGCCCTGGGGGCCGGGGGTGACGCCCAGGGTGGTTCCTGGGATGTTCCTGGGGATGGGCCTTTGGGGTGATTCCTCAGATGTTCCTGAAGGAGAACTCTTGGTAGTCCCTCAGATATTCCTGGGGATGGGCCCTGGGATGCTCCTCATGATGCTGCTGGGATGGTGCCCGGGGGAAGACCCTGAATGGTTCCTGGGGGTGCCCCTATGGTGATCCCGAGGTTATTCCCTGAGATGTTCCTAGTGATACACCCTGGGACAGCCCCTGGCAGGGGTAGGATGGATGGTCCCAGGATGGTGGGTGCCTGGGGTATTCCTGGGAAGGGAGGGAAGGAGGGAGAAAAAAGAAGGGAGAGGGAGGGATTTTGGGGTGGGGGCACAGTGTGGGGCAGCTTAGAGCTGCTGGGGCGTGAGGTGCCCCTGGGCTGAGCCGGGTCAGTGCAGGACTGACCGTCCCCACCTCCCCTTCTGGAGCAGTCCATGAAGAGCCCCCTGTACAGAATGAAGTCGGGAAACAGGATCGCCACAATCATGATCTACGTGAGTCCTCCCTCGTGTCCAAGCCTGGAGAGCTGGCACTGGCTGGGCCCTCAGGGCATGGGATGGGTGAGGGCAGCCCTAAAACACCGCAGTGGGTGGGAAGTGCCACCGTGTGCCATGCCAAAGTGAGGGGAGCAGAGCTGGGGCCCAAGGGAGGTTTCGTGCCTCAGTTTCCCTGTGCAAAGGAGCATCTCTCCCTTGTGATGGAGGGAAGGGGGATCCATGGCTCCTATTTCTGCTCCTTTTCCAGCTGAGTGCAGTGGAGGCTGGAGGCTCCACTGCTTTCATCTATGCCAACTTCAGCGTGCCTGTGGTCAAGGTAGGGGGTGGTGTGGAATCGCTGGGAGCAGGGAAGGGAGGACACTGCTCTCTGTGTCTCAGCTCCTGCAGGGAGTTGTGGCCAAGCCTCTCCTGACACCAAACCCCAGCCCGGGGCTCCCTAGTCTGTTTTGGAGAGCCAACATTCACTCTTGGGGACCCCAGCTCTGTTTTAGGGTTCCAAACCCGTCTTTGCTCCGCAGAATGCGGCTCTTTTCTGGTGGAACCTGCGGAGGAACGGGAACGGTGACGGGGACACCCTCCACGCCGGCTGCCCTGTCCTGGCCGGGGACAAGTGGGGTGAGAGACGCTGCCAGGTGTCACCCCGGGGTGACACGGGGTGGGAGGGACAGCTGCACCGGCAGGGAGGCAAGAGGGGCTGGGAATGCACAAATATCCTGCATAGCAGGGAAGAAGCTCCCCGAGAGCAGCGCAGGGTTAGAGGAGGGTGCAGAGGGATGGGAACAGACAGGGCTCCGTGTCCTTGTCCCTTCCAGTGGCCAATAAGTGGATCCATGAACACGGGCAGGAGTTTCGGCGGCCGTGCAGTGCTGATCCCCAGGACTGAGCCGCCGTGGGATCACGGATGTGACATCTGCAGGTGGCAAAGCCACCCCAGCACAGCATCTCCCCAACGTGGAGGAAGGGAGGGAAGGGGGTGGCAGAGGAGCAGGGGGTGATTGGGGGGAGCACTTGCTCAACCACGGCCAAATTGGGTGGAAATAAAGTCAAAAGACGCTAAACCAGAGTATGTTCTGGGGTGCCAAACACATCCCTGGGGCTCCCATCTGGTTTGGAATGCCAAAATCCCTTCTCGGGGAGAAGGCAGTTCCTTCCAGCAGCCCTGGCCCCTGGCCTGCCTGCAGACACCTGTGGCACAGCACATCCCCAGCTCCATCCAGCCTCACTGTCCTGGGGGGTTTCTGTTCCCTGTTGCTCTGTGCCCAGGGATGGCTCTGTAGGGTTTCTGTCCCCTGACCCTTGCTCTGTGCCCACAGAGCGATGGCTCTGTAGGGTTTCTGTCCCCTGACCCTTGCTCTGTGCCCAGGGATGGCTCTGTAGGGTTTCTGTTCCCTGACCCTTGCTCTGAGCCCAGGGATGGCTCTGTAGGGTTTCTGTTCCCTGACCCTTGCTCTGAGCCCAGGGATGGCTCTGTAGGGTTTCTGTCCCCTGACCCTTGCTCTGTGCCCAGCGATGGCTCTGTAGGGTTTCTGTCTCCTGACCCTTGCTCTGTGCCCACAGAGCGATGGCTCTGTAGGGTTTCTGTCCCCTGACCCCTGCTCTGTGCCCAGGGATGGCTCTGTAGGGTTTCTGTCCCCTGACCCTTGCTCTGTGCCCAGGGGTGGCTCTGTAGGGTTTTTGCCCCCTGACCCTTGCTCTGTGCCCACAGAGCGATGGCTCTGTAGGGTTTCTGTCCCCTGACCCTTGCTCTGTGCCCAGTGATGGCTCTGTAGGGTTTCTGTCCCCTGACCCTTGCTCTGTGCCCACAGAGCAATGGCTCTGTAGGGTTTCTGTCCCCTGACCCTTGCTCTGTGCCCAGGGATGGCTCTGTAGGGTTTCTGTCCCCTGACCCTTGCTCTGTGCCCAGGGTGGGTCGGGGCTCTCTCTTTCCCAAGCCTCGCTGTCCAGGCACCGGCCGTGCCGAGTGGACTGGGCTCTCTCAGCTTGCTTAGCTAGTTTGGGTGTTGTTTGCTTAGGCAAGAAGGGTTTGGTGGTTTTTTTCCCTTTCCCTGGCCTTGAAGTCTGTGGGAGCAATCCTTCGGGGTTTTTTGTGGGTGTTTTTGTTTTGTTTTGGTTTGTTTGTTTGTTTGTTTTTTTCCCCTGAGCTGTTCGGTTTGGCTCCGGCCCAAGCCCAGAGCGCCGGCGGGACGGGGAGGGGCCGCCCCGGCCCGGCCTGGCCCGGTCCCGGCCCGCGGGAGGGCCGAGCCAACGAGCTAAAGGACACCACATCAACCAGCCTCGGCTGCTGTGAGGAGGGCAGCCACCCCAGAAGTTCACCAGGTTCCCGTGTGTTTTGCCCCAGCTCCTGCGTGAACCCTTTGTCGTTTTCCCTTCCCCGACGCAGGAGGCGGCGCCATTTCCCCCCCCTCACGCCTTGCGGCCGTTGCGTTCTTGGGTTTTACCCCCTTTCCTTGGAATTTTGGTTTTGGGGGTTATTTTGTGGGGTTTGTTTTTTATCTGGGGGAGAGGGGGCACACTGGTTTCAAGGTCGGACAATTCAGTATCTAGCATTTATTAATTTTCATTAATTTATTTTTTTCCATGCCTCGTGGGCACTCTGGCAACAAGCGATTGGGGTTTTTTCACTTTTATCCACTACTGTTAACCTCCTGTTGGCAAAGGGGATTGTTGGAACCCTCTTTAGAGGAAACACTCAGTCCAGAGCGTTTTTCTCCTAAACCAAGACACTCATCTCGGTGACATTTGGATGAGATTCAGTCCCTGCAGGATGGAAACCCGGCTTCCCAGGGAAGTCCAGGTCACCATATCACCTCCTGGCCTTTTCCCAGCTGGAAAGAAAAGGCCAAAAATCGGGGAGAGGGATAGAAACCTAAGGCAGACCTCTCCCGAGGCTCCCCTCCTTGCTTAGGGTTCAGAAGTGTGTGTTTATCACTCCTTGGCTGTGTTCATCCAGCCACGGATGAACCCTTCCTGGGCACACAGGGATAGCAGGGGCTGAGCTGCAGGAGCATTTGGGCAGGACAGCAGGAGCTGGAGCGCTGGGAAGAGCCTGCCTGCATGTAAAACAGCCTGGAAGTTCTCCAGTTTCTCCCAAAGCCTGCTTTTCAGTCAGGAACAACCACCGCAGGACTCAGAGAGGGCTGAACAGAGCACAGGTTACTCTCCAGCCCCAGTGCTCCAGTTTATTGCTTCCAGATGTCTCTGTACACGTGGGAGTCATTGGTCACGGAAAGGGAAAGGAGGGGGGAAAGTGAAAGCTGTGGCTGAATTCCCTCCTCCTCCCCACAGTGCTGGAGTGCAGGGAAGGGATGGGGGAGCATTTTGGAGGACAAGAGTCACCAGAAAAACCCAAGGGTTGGGTCTGGTGCAGGAAAGCTGGATCAACCCCCTTCCTCCCAGGCTGCTCCAAGGAGCCCAAGCATCACAGCCAAAGGGAAAGCAGGAGTTCCTACTCCAGGCTTTGCACAAATGCTTTATTTGTAGGCGAGGGAAACAGACACAGAACAGCACAAGACCAGGATGAGGCTGACATGGGACACAGGGTGTGGTCTCCAGGGAACTGACAGGCACACACACACATTTTCCTTCTGGAAACGGCAGCAGTGGCAGGAGGTCACCCTGGCACACTGGGAAAGCTCAGCTGCCACTGGCCAAGCTTCCAGCAGCAAAACTTGGAGCAAACACCCAGTCCCATTCTGTCAGATGCCTCAGGGACACAGTGCTGAGGGGGCAGCGTCCTTGGATGGATGACACAACCAAGGGATGAGGGTTTGGGCAACACAAAAAACCCACAAAACCTCCAGGCTGTGAGCAGAGCTCGGAGATGGGTGGTAGAATGCACTAGGGCCAAGTGTCCGTGGAAGTGAAAAGCTGTAAACTCAAGTTTTTCACCTTGCCTAAAGATCCAGGTCTAGATTTCCAACAGCACTGATTACCAGTACAACTGGGGAAAATGAAATCGATATTTATCAAGCAGTGTTATCTGTGCCTAATGCATCCACTTACAGAAAAAAAACTGGAGACAGTATTTGTATGTAGTATTTGAATGTTATAATGTCAATTTATCTACAGTATTTGAATGTTATAATGGTCAATTTATCTAAGCATGTGTTTCTAGAAATGTTTAATTAAAAAAAGAAATGGAGAATTGTGCTGATACAAAAGGAGATGCTGCTGAAGGCACTCCCCTCTGAAATGTTTCACCTGTGTTAATTATCTTAGAGTAGGAACACCTTGCCCTCACAGCCAAGGGCATGACAGTGAGTTAACTGGGAAGAGGTTAGTTGGAATCAGCTGGCCGTGCTATGAAGACCCAGGGACAGGAGGCTGTGCAAGGGCCAGAGAAGGTAAGATATTGTAAAATATTATACATAGGACAGACAGGGTTAGGGGCTGTGCTAGGGACAGGATAGAGCGAGACAGAACTGAGGAAGAGAGACAGAGCCAGGGCTGTGCGGGGCTGCTCTTAGAAGCTACAGAGCAAAGGTGTGGGAGACATTTTGAATAACAAGATGCAGATTCTTGAAGCCTTCTGATGATTCCAATGAAGCACCTCAGGTGCAGTGTCCATGTCGACTGCCACATATCAGTGACTGTGACAAGCCACAGCTTCTCTGGGCACCCTGTGCCAGGACCTAAAATGTAAAAAAACTTCTTCCTCATATCCCACTGACCCTCCTGGGGGGGATTCTCCAAGGTCTGTGTTGCCCAGCTCCACCTTTTGCAAGTCATTCCAGCGCTGATTGCAAATTGCAAACAAGCAGAAAGCAGGGCTGGAATGGGGAAAAGTAAAAACTTTACCTATTGCTGCATCACCTCTGCAGACCCCCTGTCACAGTCTGAGGGGAAAATTCTGTCTGGACAGCCCCAGGCCCAAGTTTAATTCCTTACTCAAGGGTTGATTTATTCAAAGCAAGGGTACCTGCTTTGGGAGTACAGGAAATAATCTTTTTCCAACAATCCCAATGCTCCCATCATCTGCAAGCCCCCGATGGCTTTGTCCAGTACACACGATCTGGCAAGACCCATCCTAGGTCTCAGACATCTGTTTATTTAATTTGTTCAAATTAAAATGAAGCCTGCAACAAACCAGCATCCCAAAGTGCATCTCCTGCTCCTGCCAAACCCTGGATCTTCCATTGGACTTATCCTCAATCCAACAAGTGAAGCAAAACCAGGAATTGTTTCTAAGTAATCCAAAGGATGCAGGAAAAAATGCAAAGCTGGGAGTTTTGGGGGGAAGGAATTTTCTCTGTGCCCGTTTCTTGTGAGCCAAAGGGAAGATTCCTTCTCTCTGCAGTTACTTTTACCACAGCCCGTGTATCCTTCAAATGCCATTTATCTCGGCCTGCAGCCCCCTGGAAACTGCAGCAGGAGCATTAATATTTCCCAGACAAAAGTACAGTCTCAAAAATGTTCATGGCTTGACAGAGCCGCAAGGAATTTCCCTTCCCCCCACCCCCACAGTGCTGCTGCTGCTGTCCCTGGAATCCATTTCTCCAGTCCAGAACCACAGGAGCCCCTGAACAGCCACCTATCCTGGGCCAGGCAGGGCTGGGAGCTGGCATGGAGCACGCACCAGTCCATCAGACAGGCTCTGGAAATATTTATTTTCTTTTCACTCACGCAATGTTAACAACAAAACAGAATCCCAGGGAGCCCACGGGATTTCAGAAATCATTCCTTTTCCAGTGGTGCTTCTACAGAATACAAAACTGATCTGCTTTCCACGGAGGGTTCTGCTTGGCTGGGCTTTGTGACGAGCTCACAAATCAAAGGGATAACGCCAGGAATCACTCCAAGCCAGACTCCAAGTTACTTCACCACGGAGGAATGTGACTTCACCACCATCATTCATGAGTGTGATCCCGGGAAGGCAGACTCTGGATGTGCACGCTGGATTATTTCATCCCTAGCAACCTGAACAAAGGAGTCGTCTGCAGAAGAGAATTTTGGCCATTTTGGGGACATGGCTGGGGAAAGAACAATTTTGCATCTCGACTAGTGAAGATCCAGGGAATCCATCAGGAACTAAATACATCAAATGAATGCATTAACATGGTGACTCACAGAGGGAAGTGCAGAGAGCCAGCAATTGTAACACCTGAGTGCCAGGAGGGCATTCCTCCCTGGAATGAGGCTTCCCTGCCTCTAATCCAGGCGCCTCCCAACCTGATGTGTCAGGGAAGGGACAGGGAGCAAGGCCAGGGCTGCTGTGTGGTGAATCACAGCTGAGTGGATCTCCACCAGGCCCAAGGCCACGGTTAAACCCTTTGGCCCATCTGTGCCTCTCAAATGCCAAGAATTCCTGGTGGCTCTTGTCATGGGGTGCACAGGGCAGCTCCCAAATCACCACAGAACCCGGCAGAGCAGGGTTAAAATCATCGGACAGCAGCAAGGGGTTATGGACACCAGGCAAAAAAAAAAGGGATTTCAGACATCCACCAGCAAAATACTGAGGAAAACTGCTCCAAAGCATGTCTGCTCTTACACTCCAAAGTGACTCTTAGGTGAAAGCAAGCCCAGGAACTGTCCGTGGAGAACTGAACCCTGAAGAAAAGCTCTCTGTGCACATGGAATTCCAGAAGGCAGGCAGCAAAATTTTCTAGGAAGCAACAGTGGAAGCAAGGTCCTTCCTCCAATACTGGGGAGAACAGCTGCCTACACCTCTGCATCAATATCAGCAGGACTGACTCCAAGCTCTCCCAGGGTTTTTCCTACAGCCCATTCCATGTTTTTCCATCCCAAAGGCGCTGATCTCTGCTCAGCTGTGTATGGCAGCTACAAGAAGGGAAGAACAAACACAGAAAACAGAAAAGAGGGGCAGAAAACAGCCAAACTGCCTGTTGACCACATTGTCCCTGCTGCTTTTGGGTCTTCTCCATAAATGCAGGTTCAGAGTCCTCTGGCCTGGGATGTGTCTGTAGCAGATGGAGTTGTCCAGGCTCTTCTTCCCAGAGAGGACTTGAAAGGAGCACTAGAAAAACTGCAGGACTCTGAAATGGAGCTCACAGTCCCCCCCTCGCCTTTCTGATTTACAATCCAGCTTTGCCCAGGAAAGTGGCCTCCAGGCTTTTCCCACAGCTTAACCCCTAAGGCTGGCACTGGTGAGATGAAACCTGAGCTCCCAATGAAGCCGATTCCTCGTCTGCTTTGGGGGAAAAAAACGTGAATATATAAAACCCAAACCTAAGGGGCACTTCCAAGATGATTCTGTGATTCCACGGAGAAATCCTGAAGCCTTTGGCTGTGCTGCAATGCCCTCAGTGGATCTGGACTGCCAACAGCCCTTCTGCAGTTGGGTCCAAGAAAGCCTGAGAATTGATGGAGATTGGTATGACTGACTACATGGGATTCCAGGAGGTCTTTCCTTGTGGCAGCAGAGAAGAGGATCCCACTTCTGAGGGCCTGAAGAGCTTTTCATGGTCTTCAGTAGAAGCTGCTTCCCAGCAAGGAAGTCCCTAAGAATTTAGATATTCTGGAGAGCTAGTTCTAGGGGATGAATCTCACACCAACTTCTCACTGCTGCTGGACTGGGAGATGAGAGGATATGGATACATCACAGTGGCCTCTGGTGCAGTTTATTTACAATGGGAATCAGTGCTGGAGAACACCAGGGTATTAACAAGCAGGAAACACACTAAGAGGCAAAAAAGAGAATGGAAGAAAGACCCCACGTTAGCATCAAGGTATTCTCTGCAAACTCTGTGACAACATCAATTTAGCTGTAAAGTCCTTAGGTCTTCTCCCTCTCTCCCTATTTACCCATCAACCTACACTGTCAAGCTTATCAGTCACATCTTTCTCTCACTGCCTGGCTGATCACAGGGGCCTGGCTTCCACAGGCCCTTTGGATAAGAAGACACATGAGATGAGCATGGAAAGTCTGCAAAGTGAAGCACACAGCTTCACCTGCCTGATCTCACCAGGATTTCTTGGCCAAGGGAGTGTGATGCAAGTTGTTTCCACAACACAGGGCCTTGGTTACTTGATGAAATACTATTGAAGCTAAATGCCATAAAATCTGTACTTCTGCTTTCTGGCAGGCTATAAAGAAAGAAATCTGCTTTGTTCCTCCCTTCCAAGGAAGGAGGTTTCATCAGCATATGTAAATACGTGAGGAATTTCAAAGGAACACAAACACCCAATGTATTACTGGCTGTGATTCAGAGCTGTTTGTTCATCTGTGGCTTTTAGCACCATGCTAAAATTCCAACCTCCCACCTCGAGAGCCAAAGAGGCAGTGAGAGCAGGAGCTCTGCTCAGGGACACAGCTCTGTGGAGCCTTACCACTGGAATCCACCAATGGGCTCTGTAAACCTGTGACGGATCAGGAACGTTGCAACAGCTTCAGCAACCTGAGAGAAGGGAAAAAAACAGCTCAGGATTTAAAGGGACACAAAGAGAACACGAAACCCAGTCAGTTTTCAAAGCCTGCAGTATTTCTGACAACAGCTCACATCCTCAGGATTCTCTTGCTGAACCATTTGCTCCTTTTAAAACAGGAGCTCTGTGTAACACAATTCCAGCTTTACTCCAACACTGAGCCTGCCATCAAGGAGTGACCAAACTTTTCCTCCACCCATCTCAGTAATTCTTAAAACAATGTCTAAGTTTAGCAGGGAGAAAAGGTAAAATCAGGATGCAAGACAGTAACCTGGAGTGGTTTGGGCTGGGAGGAAGAGTAAAGCTCATCCATGGCAGGGACATGGGACACCTTCCACTAGACCAGGCTGCTCCAAACCCCGTCCAGCCTGGCCAATACTGCTTAGAATGTATAAAAAAAGAGTAGCAATTTAAGAGCTCAGTATGTTTAGATAAAAATACCTATTTCAGCCTGGTAAAGTGAAGCACAGGAAGGCTGAGTTTTAACACAGCAGTCAGTGCAGAATGAGCTTTAAAACCAGATGTGCTTCCAACCACAGGCTCCACTGGCTGCACCACATTCCTGCTCCCATCTGGACACCAACTCCAGCAGTGCCCAGAAGCAGTGCTGCTCTCTCAAAGCTGCTTCAGGAACTTTTGGTTTCTATTTGGAAAATGTGAGCCATCCAACTCAACAAAACACAGAGCAACCCCTAAAGCTGCAGATTAGTGCAAGGGATAGTGGGGAACTGCATGAGGGAGGAGAAATCCACACTCCACATGGGTAGAATTAGGTACATCACCACAAGCCTGAGAGTTAAATCCATAGCCCAGCCCTGTGGCATGTAATGTCTTAGCCAGGGCTTTCCAGACAGCTAAAGAATCCAAGCTGCTTGTGAAAGCCAGCTTTCGTGCCAAAAACTGCCCCTGAAGTATGATCTGTGCCCCGTGGTAAGGAACATATCCCTTTCTGCATTTCAGATCATGGCTTATGGAGCTTCAGCCCCTCTGTGGGGCTCACCTTGTCCGGAGCGTCTTCATGGACTGCGTGGCCACACTGGGGGAGGACCTGCATCTGGAACTTCCCTGTGGATGGAGAGAGTCAGCACATGGATCTCATGCCCTGGACCACCTGAGCTCACCACATGGAGATGGAAAAGAGGCCCCAGGGATGGCAGGAAGTCTCAGCAGGCTCCACACCATGCACAGCTGATGGTCTCCAAAGAACACATGGACTGGCTGCTTAATTCACCTTCTCCAGGTGTAACTATAACAGGAGTTACAGTGAAGCTGAACTTCTCAGAGCTGCTCAATGCAGGCAAGTGTCAGAGTTGGAACTCTCACTGGATTTACCTTAAGGTAAGGTTTATCCAATACTATTTTTCAGTACTGGTTGCTCTGGAAAGCTGGGATGGGGGGAAAAACCCAACCCAAACCCCAAAACATGAATGAAAGTGCTTAATCTTGGTTTGCTGTCTGTCAGAAACTGGGAGATAGGGCAGTTTTGAATGGTCCCAAGTGTTCTAGCTAGGAACATCAGGAATGTAGCTAGAAAGGGGAAAAATGGATTAGAAAGAAGCCCTCACACACAATCACTCTGATCTAAGAGAAGTGTGGCAGCTCCACTGCTGGGAGCACTGAACACTAGATTGAACAAAACCCATGGCAACAGCCCTTCAAACTGAACCTTTCCCTCCTCACCTTCCCCACCTCTCCTTGACCACAGCAGAAGAACACTTTGGGATAGATGAATTCTTTAATGCCCATTTGTTTGGATATTAACTGTACCCATAGCAACAAGCTGCCATGCAAAAAGAGCATTACAGCCAGGCTGGAGTAACAATTTTAGAGACTTACCTTGCATCTGTCCAATGGTCAGATCTTTATCCAGCCTGTCAACACCTGCAATCAAATAAACAAATGTATTGGAGAACAGCCAGAGAGAACACAACTCTCTGAGCCAGGCTTTACTCCACATTTTAGGAGACACATTAGCTTGAAAAAAACAGAAAATAAACACCTCTGACGCCCAGGACAAGGACATTTCACTGCTGCACCTTGAGAGAGTAAAGTGACAAGAAAGAAATACAGCCAAAAAATGCAAGAGCACAGCCCTTCCTGCAACTTAAAAGGATATTTACACACTGTGCTTCCTATTAAGGTACAAAAAGGGCTTAAAGCTGTTTGACTTTCACTTGAGGAGTTCAAATCACAGCATGCTATTTTGAGAGACACAGAGAAGCCCAGGTATTCCCAGGAAACACTGTAGCCCAGTGGTGACCCTAACATACAAGTGTGCCATCACTGAAGCTGACGGCAGGACTGGAAGGGACACCTACCAGCTAAAAGCAGAAGCTTTGGAGTCGGGCAGCTTAGGAAGAGGTTGGATAAACCCCTGAACCAGCCATCCCAGTACTTCTCTGTTTTGGCCAGCTCGATTCTCCACGTGTACAAATGCTCCTTCTTGGTCTGCAGGGAGGAGAGAGAGCTCTGCATTAGTGATCAGTAGAACAGCAGAAAGAAAACCAACCCATGGAGCCACCTGGAAATGCAGAAATATAGAGATATAAAAAATAAAACAATACTGGCTCCCTCTGGTGGATTACACACTTCCAGGGATGGCCCTCCTCGCTTCTAAATCCCTCTCCAAATCCAAGTACGTGAGTTGGGAACAAGAAAGTCAGCAAGAGCTACACCAAGAGGAGAAGAGCCTTCAGGAGAAGACTGCCGGATTCAGGGCAATCAATTTGCTATTTTTTACTGACACAAATAGCTCACAAATTGCCTGAACATTTGGGCTTGGCTCTCGCCCAGTTTTCTCTCCCTGGAGTGGCTCCCTTTCATATCAGAATGATTTGGATAACCACAGGTGACAGCTCTCGCCGGGGAAGCTGAAAGCACAGCAACAAACTCCCTACCTCTGTGTCATCCTCTTTCTTCCTTTTGTTGACAGAGCCTCCCCCTTCCTCATCCTCGTCCTCCTCCTCCTCTTCCTCAATAATTCCCTCTACTATGGCTTTAGGGCATTCAGGACTGGCAGCCCCTTCGCACCTGCGAAAATAAAATCAGAAGCTGATTCCCTGACAAAAGGAAAAAACACCCAGGATTAAACCATAGGTGTTCAGCAATTCTGCTTGAAGAAATTTTCATATTCAAGTGCACTTACATAGGAATGGTATTGTAAAACAGAAAAAATTATTTTAAAATACTAAATCAACCAAAGGCCACCTACTGTTTGACTTGACCGACCATAGAAACTCTGGCAGACTCGAGATTTCTTATCTGTCCACTTTTTACACTAGGAAAAAAAACAATAATCAGAAGACAGAAATATTTACTGAAGAGATTCAAGAATCAGCAGGCCCAGAAACAGGAGTTAAACTCCTCTACAGCTCAGGATTTCCCCAAACTATTCCCAAAGCTCCTGCTCTCAGGCTGAACAGAGAGGCTCCTGCTAAACTTCTGTGAACCCCTCCTTGTCAGTGTAACTGTGAGGAAGAGAGAGGAGTGCTGGTGGGGAAACAATGACACAGGGTTAAACCCAGGGCAGGGGGCTGGGAGAGAGCCTGTGAACAGCCAAATCACAGCAAGTTTGTTTCCTTCGGGAGTCAAGCTACAAAGACAAGTGATTCCAGAGACCGAGCCCAAGCTTTACCTCCACTCAATGGCATTCTCAAGGGACTTGAATGTTTTGGGGCGACTCCTTAGGAAGTTCTGCATGCTGTTCAAGGCATCCATGGCTGTACCTAAAAGCAAATGATGTCATCTTCAGCAACTTCCTGGCATCTGATGAAATTATTGCCACATCCCTCTCTACAAACCTGGCTGAGACACGCTCAGAGGGAGCTGGAGCTCCCCAGTGATTTAATGCTGCTAAGGAAAGTACAGATCAGTATTTCTAAGCCAACAGTCATATTGGAAAATTACTATTTGAATAAGTAGGATGTTCAGACAGTAAGAGAAAGCAGCGACCATTTGTCAACACCAAGCATTACAGCAATCTAAAATACTCTTCCCCACCAAGAAAGTGTTTCAAAGAACTTGGTGCCATGGTCTAGCTGGCAAGGTGGTGTTAGGTCATAGGTTTGACTCAATGATCTCAAAGGTCTTTTCCAACCCAGCTGATTCTCTGGTTCTGTGAAATTAGCAGGGAAAAAGCAAACAGAGAGTACACCTGGGAAAAGCAGGGGTCACACCGGGAAGGTTTTTGTGTGCGCAGGATCTGTTAGGAGGATGGGGCAGAAGGTTCTGCACGGGGGGATGTGGGGCTGAGAGCAGAGGTGGCAGCCTGGCAGGGCAGGCAGACTCACCTTCCACGACGTCGATCATGCAGAGCCCCAGCAGGCTGGGCACCAGGTTGGCCACGGCGGTGTGCACGGCGATGGCCCCCCCCATGCTGTGCCCGATCAGCATGATGGGCGGCGGCAGGTCCCCGTACAGCGCCTCCACCACGTTCCCCACGTCCCTGCAGGGGACAGCAGAGCACAGCTGCGACAGGGGACACACCCAGCACGGCAGCGCGGCCCCAGAGCCTCCCGGGACCCGCAGGCAACAGACAGGTTTGTTCTCCTGTCGCCGCTTCATCTTGGTACCAAAGCAGGGAACCCTGCAAGCCAGTGCTCTCCTGGACATCCACGTAACTCCTCTCTTTATTAATGGAGCCCTCATTTAAAAGATACTCATTTAAAGCAACCTGGTCTAGTGGAAGGTGTCCCTGCCCATGGGGGTGAAATTTATAGTCCCTTCCAGCCCAGATGCTGTGATTCCTTGTAAAAGACATTTCTACGAGGCTGACACTTGCTGGTGGGAATGTTAAATGAAAGGTGAGAAAAAGCTGTCAGATCATCTTGCATGGAAGCCCAAACCAAGAAATTCATTGTTCTTAAAAGAAGAAACTGGAATTACAGAGAGAAGAATAACTGTGCTATACTGACCACGGCAAAGATGAACAACACCGAGCACAAGCAAAAAGACTGAGACTCTCTATGAGCACAGATGCCACAATTACCCCCTCCTTCCCAAAAGGCACCTCCTGTTACACTGACACTTTTCCCAGGATGGGAAAGCTGGCTGGTATGATTCCCAAACCCCCAAACAGCAGCAGAGCTAACAGCTGAAATCTACTGAAGAGCAGTGTAGAGGCACCCCTCACTGCCTCTCCTGACTACAGCCATTCAGAGGAACCTGAGAACTGAGCAGTGCTGGAAATGGAAAACAAGTGAAAAAAATGAACAGGCTGACCAGCTCGTTTGCTCTGCTAGAGAAAATTGCCTGAGGATTTGATTTAAAAGAACAAACAGGAACACCAGCTATAATTTAAGGCTGCTATTTAAAAGATATTCAGGACTAAGTTTCAAGCTCATTGCTAAGAAGAGGGGAAGGTTTCAAAACAAAAGGAACTTGCTTTCCCTCCACAGCAGGGGTGCTCCAGATCTAAAATATTCTAATTATTGAATCCAGCATCTCCTCAGGACAGTTACACATCAGGATCTGACAAGGCATAAGCAGCAGGAGTAAGGTATACAATGGAAGTCAGAATACATTTCACACATGGCCTCCCCTCAACAAACCAAGTGGATTTGTCCATGGGAAGGTTACAAAACCCTTCATCACTTAGTTGTAGTCACAGCAAAGAGTCTCTTTGTACTGAATATGGGTAGAACATAATGTGCTTAGCAGTGGGTATTTGCTTTTCTTACAGTTTTGTCAAGAGGAGGGTGGATTTGCATGCCAAAGCAGGTCATGACAGTTTGAAAAAGCAATTCTGTGATTGCAAATCCTCTATCTGTGACCCAGACTTCGGGGTGTTACCAGGCCAGTGGGGGCCCGCTCTGAACACTCACTCCAAGGGCTGAGGAAGAGTCAAACTGGTGACTTCAGGCTCAAATACCCCATGGATGTCTAAGGAAAGCATTCCACCTCCAGTAGGAACTCATGGTGCAGGTTTAAAGTGCTCACTGCTTAAAAACTCGGAGAACAACTCCAGTTCTTGGGATCTGACTCAGCTGGGAGAGATGTCACTTCAAACTGTCCCAGAGTGGAAGGAAAGAAAGGGCAACTACCAGAATCATGTGAAATTAAACTCTGTTCCAGCTCATTGGGATGAAGGATGTGTGCCCTCAAGTAGTTCATTGTTCAGCCAAGGAAAGAAAATGGGGGTTTGTGAAAAGGGAAGCAAGCAGAAGTTTCCTTACTTTGACATAGTCTCTGCAGACAGATCTTCAGGATTCCTTACTTTTGTTTCTCCTGAAAAAAACCCAACCCAAGTTAAGTTCACTTCAGTTGAAAAACTTCAGGCCCCCTCAGGACTTGGAGCAGTGACTGTACAAAGCTTTTAGGCAGAGATATGAGGAGCAAGCCTACTGCAATGAACATGAATAATTAAGAAACACAGAATTAACAGGAGCACTTGGTACTATGGGTAGGAAACACTGCCTGTAACTGTTCTTTATGGATCTTAAAATGAAAGAACAGTCCTTGTTTCTCATGGCAAAGACCACCTATAGGTTATGGCAACATGAAAGAGGGCTTGGTGGAAGGAAGTAGTCCACCACTGTCTCATGCAAAAGTTCAGGGGGTCTCAGCCTTCTGACAGAAGCCAGTCTTCCATCCCTGCTTTTGAACCAGAATTGGGATGCCTTAAGGATGAGTTTTCCTGGTCATCCTGTGAGGAATTCATTGCATCTCCTTTAAAAAAATGGGAGTGTGTAACATGCTGATTTGACTCCAGATTTGTTTCTCGGACTTACCATGGCCTCGGAGGTCTAAAGCCACAATCCTACACTGGATCCTATTAATGATTGCAGACTGCAAGGAGAGACAGAGAGAATACTGTTTGCAAAGTGGGATTAGCAACAACAAGCACTCCCTAAAAACCATTCAGGGCCACCCAAATGGCTGAACCTGGACTGGAAGGGGTGTTACAGAGAGCAAGCAAAAATATTCTGTAAGACTGTCCTTACTGGGCCCAAGCCCCATCCTTGTTACCAGTGCTAACAGGAACAGTTATTTCACTGTGCCTAGGACATTTCCTGGGATCACGAACTCAAGCCCTGCAGCACCTCTGAAAACTGGAACAGCAGTGGGATTATGGACACCAAAGGGATTCCCTTGCTTTTCAAGCCCCACACAGTACAAAATTACTCTTGGCTCCATGGCTGACACGGGGGTGAAGCAGCTGCTGTGCAGTACACCTTCGGTTTGCTCTCAAAGAATAGAATTTTACAGGCTGAAATGTATAAAAATTGATTGGTCCAGAGGTCAGAGGGAGCAGCTGAGGAATCTTTTTAAGGTAAGGCAGAGCATCATAATTAGAACACAATTATGGCTCTATGTGTCCCTGACAGATCAATTTAACCAAGTTATTTCAGGCATCACAGAGAAGTGGCATGTTTTGTTGACAGGAAGACTTCTGTGTTAAGGAATCATTGATTATTTAAATAACAGCCTGGTAGAAGTGGGGGAATTTGCTGAAGGATTCTTAGTGGAACCACCTACACAACTGGCAAAAGCTACCCAGACCTCAGAGCTACCCAGTCCTCTTGTTTTGATTTTTCAGTTGCTCAATTCTTATATGACTGGAGCAGTTGCTTTCCCCAAACCCACTGAATCCCAGATGAGTATTTTCCAGCCCCTAAAGACAGCCCAAACCCTCCATCTGCAAGTGCCCATGCACCTAAGTGATAACCCCAGCCAAGCAAAGATAACATTGTTATTTTCTAGAATGCTGTTTTCCCATCTTTCCCAGAACTGCCTTCCACACTCAGAGAGCTCCATTTCCACAGATTTATTTCTACAGAGCAGCAGCTTTACTTACAGTAAACACAGCCCAGGACAGAGCAGAGTGGCCTCCACCGTGTAACAGCAGCAAGACAGGCCCCTCCAAGCCACTTTTGTAAATTCGAAAAGTGTATGAACAGTTAAGGACATTTCACAGAGTTTATTTCAGGGCACTAGAATGAATTTTGGAGCTTAAAATGCCCAACAGTATTTTATTTCTATCCTTCGTTTCTCTGACCAACAGGAATGTTCAAGCATTACCTGGACAAAAATGTAACTCAGTTTAAGCTTCAAGAGTTGTATTCCTGCTGCCCAGGTTTTCTCCCCTCCTATAATTCACTCCTCCCCTGTCCTTTTCTCCCTGGGCACAACAGGGAAGTGAACTAAGAGAAAACTAGAAATCCATTAGTAAAAAAGGTGGAGAGCTATTTTTTACACAGGCAAGATGAGAGGACAAGGGAATGGTTTCAAACTAGTAGAGGGGAGATTTGAACTAAATGTTCCTAAGAAGTTCTTCCCTGGGAGGGTGGGCAGGGCTGGCACAGGGTGCCCAGAGCAGCTGTGGCTGCCCCTGGATCCCTGGCAGTGCCCAAGGCCAGGTTGGACACTGGGGCTGGGAGCAGCCTGGGGCAGTGGGAGGTGTCTCTGCCCATGGCAGGGGTGGGAATGGATGGGGTTTAAGGTCCCTTCCCCCCCAAACCATGCTCTGATGGCACCATGATTCACGATGGGCACCTCACCCCCTCTGATGAAGGGCTGTGCACTCCCCCAGGGGTTTAATATAAAATACAAAGTGTAATAGAGCTATTTGGATAGGTTGTGTATAGAAACATGCCAAATTCAAGCAAATCTTAGTTGTGTAGGATTTATTCTGCTCCCTTCAGCAGAAGCTTGAGATCCCATGTGAAAGGCTGTGGAAGCAGCTGAATTAATGATTGGGCTGGTGCCCACTGCTCTGCCCCAGGGACCTGGTTAGAGCTCCAGCACATCCCCTTTGTGCACAAACCCCAGCTGATGAAGCAACTTGCCTTAGGTGTTGGTCACAGTTTCAGGCACTGAACAGAGACCTCCCACCTCCCACTGAGTCTGGAGAGAAGTCACCCGGAATTTTGGTTTTCCTGATGGCATTCCTATCTTGGAGAGAAAACATCTGCAGCAAAATCTCTGCCTGGCACTGCCAGAAGACACTGATGGCATCACAACCTCTGCCTTGGCCAGGTATTTGGAAGTATTTATTCACATCTACGTGTCTCTGTCGAGGTTTATCTGTTGTACTGCTGCTGTTAATCCTGAGCAGACAGTTCACTGACTGCCACTTAACTAACTGTAGTTAGTAAAAATCAGTGAACAGCCTTGGTGCTGACATGGTTTGAATTCTGAGAACCTGATGAGTGTCTCCCTGCAAAATATGCTATTGAACTGTTGGAAACACTTTTTTAAAATTAGTGATTACTAAAGAAGCAGTATCAGGAACTGGCCTTCCTGCCAGCCTAGAAGGGATATTTCCAGTTACTGACACTGAACCCTCCCTGCAAGAGGCACAACGGAGGAGGAGAAGGAACACATGAAAAGCTGAAAAACCCCAACAAACCAAACAAAACGTGGTATCTCCCCAGTCTCTGAGATGATGACCAATTCAATATGAAAAAAAAAAAGGATATATCCTTGCCAGTGTCATTTTCTACCACGACGTCCTCCATGGACTCAAAGTACTGGCTCCAAAGCACCGGTGAAAAATCACGCTTTCTCCCAGGGCTGCAAGACAGAAAAAATTCCAGAAGAAAGAGTTATTTTTGAAGTCTTCCACTGAAATTGGCACCCAGGCCTCCTCTCACTGAAGAGAACATGCTGGTGTTACACAACACTTCAGGCTGGAAGCAAACGACGCATCAGTGAAATTCCCATACAGCCACAATATTCAGAATTTTATTCTCAGTGAAGAAATCCTCCCCTTTCCCCCCTCCCTGATTGTTGCTCCTGTTGAGGAAATGTAGTGGAAAAGAGTATTTTGCTCATCAAGTGATTCCAAGGAAGACTGGGCCATGGTGATGTGGACTACACAGACCCAAGCCAAGGGGAAATAAACAGAACCGTGATACTGTCCCAGGACAACCTCCGAGTTTGCAGTGACCCACAGACAAAAGGTACCCAAGCTGACAAACCAATTTGTGTTTTGCTCCCTCCCAAAGGTGCAGCTGTGCCCTCTCCTTGTAGCCCCATTACTGACAAAAGGCTCTGCAATCAGAGTTTTCCTGATGAGTCAGTAGATGCAGAATATGTTTCTCGGGCTGGTATTTACTCAGTAAGGCTAAAAGAGTGGTGCTTAATTTTGGAAGTGGCATAATTAGGCTCAATTCGAGCCCAGCATACAGGATGAGTAACAGTGCACCATTTTAACCATGTTTTTGCACTTCAGCTCTTCTGGGGGAGGCAGGCAGGCAGCACAGAATATTAAAATCAAGCATGGGCGTGAGGGGTGAGAGACCTTCACAGCAGAAAAATCCCTGCTGAAGTTTCTCCTGAATTCTTGGCTTCCTAAAGAAGTAGAAAATAATAGACAAAGCAGCTTTTCAATTTTGTAGAAACAAAATTTTTGGTTCCCCCGGTGTTTCTAGGATATGAAACATAAACCAGCCACCCCTTGAAGGGACCAAATTCCCTCCGGTGGGTTTCCAGACTTCTTGTCCAATCTCAGTTAACTAGAATGAGATGTCACACACCTACATAAAAATCCAGAAAATATTAATCTCTTTTACTGCCTCAGCTTAATCTCATTCTCTGATCAAGGAAAAAAAATTCACATTCCAAGCTCAATTTTTCCCTGGAAGCCATCCCAGCCCTGATCACATGCTCTCTCCATACCAGTTCTGGTTCTTTCTGGAGATGGAGAGAACTGCCCACAGCTTGGATGATTTCCCTTCCCTGGTTTTTGAATAGGTAGGATGTGCAGTTAGTGAGAATGAATTCCATCACCCTTTCCAAATGCAGCATTTCAGCTGCAGTCACAGCTCTGCACGGCATGTTACAGCTGGTTTGGGGGTCCCCTGCCCTGAGCAATTCCAGGTGATCAGTAAACACTGTCATCTGCCTGGCTACAGCCCTTCCCACAAAATCCATCAATCTGGTGAAGAGCAGGAACTCCCTGCTAACCCAGTCCCTGCACTACTGCCACACCAGGAATCTGAAAGGGAATTCTTTTACCTATAGGGGAGGCAGAGCTGGGGAAGTGGCTGACTGAGTGTGTCATGCTGGATGAAGAGCTTTGGCTGTGTGCCAAATAATCCATTTTTGTGGCAGGAGGGCTACAGGATGGAGAGCCACTGCTACACAGGGGAGGGAACACAGCAGCCTCTTGTCTGCTGCAAAGAAATCACCTTTCACCAGAGCAGGCTGCTCCAAGCCCCATCCAGCCTGGCCTGGGACACTTCCAGGGATGAGTATGTTTGTGTCTCCTTCAAATGCCATTTCTGGCAGCAGAGATCCAGCGTTAGAATTTCCATGCAAGAGGCAGGCAGATGCTAATACCTGGCAGATCCACGGAGAGGATCTCAAGAACTGCAAGAGGAATCCATGAAACCAAGGCAGAGCCCTTCCCCAGGAGCTTGGCACACTGATGCATTTAGCAATGCTTCAAATTCAGCTTAACAAGAGTGAACACCTCCAGAGAAAATGTCAGTAGTGGTGTCATACATGAACTGTCTGGGAAAAACATAGAGCAGAACTCCTGTTTTGCAAGAGAATTGGAGCAGAGACTGAAGAGGAGCTGGGAATTGAAAACTATCATCACCTGTAATGCAAGTAGGTGTCTATCATGATTTCAAACAAAGTACTTGTCTCCAAGCAGTGCTGAGGAAACATGAGTGACCTCGGGTTTAACACTGAACCCCCAAAAGGGCAGAACAAATGTGCAGTTTTCCACAAAATCCCAGGTGACCACAGAAGGTTGAGCAAAACCATTTCTCCAAAGAAAAGAATCTTGGGGTTTGAGTTCTTCTAGAGCTGCTTTTTTTAGTGAAGCATCAACACACATTCAAAATTACAAGTGTGCCCAACAAACTGCAGCTGTGGTTTTGCACCTTCCTATGCTGAAGCCATATTTTGCTGACCAATATTTAAGCTGACAGAACTAATTACAGCTTTTTAAAGTATCCAGCAAACCAAAACAGAAGTGGATGACATAATAACTTTTCTAGAATGATCCCTCAACTCCAAGCCAGCCAGACAGCATATTAAACTGGAATTACAAAACAAATTGTGGGCACCCTCTGCAGCTGTTTTATCCTGTTGTGCAGTTGGTCCTCTTTATCACTTCCTCATCCCTAGGACGCCCATGTGGCTCAGCAAATCTCTCCCCAATATTTGAAGGGGTTTTCTTTCAGGTATTTTCCTGAAATGTAAAAAAAAAAACAAACCAAGAGGTTGCACCAAGCAGAAGGAACCATTTTCAGAAAGTCTTTTTTCTGCTGAGAGCCCCTATTTAAAACTACTAAAGCAAATATAGAACAAGTGCATGAATCAAGAGATTTCATTCTCGTATCGTATTTGAACCCAAGCAAATCAAACATCTACAAGTAAGAGCTGCCACGGCTGACAAGTTGTATTTAGAAATTCTAAAAATTGACAAGGACAGTATCTTAAGTTCTGCCTTAGAGATGCTGAATACATAATTCCTTTTTTTATTAAAAGGATTCCAAGGGGAAAACATGGATTAAAAAGGAAAAAAATGAGTTGGAATTGCCATGATTGGATTACACAGATCTGATCCAATCATGCCCTTCTAGGTAATTAAAAGATCTTCAGAGATTGTACGTGATTTTTATTCACACACTGGAAAGGAAGAGCAAACTGACTTTCACTTTTAAATCCCATCCGGGTGCTTAACTCTGAATGAACCACTGGCAAAAAACAAAAGGCAAAAAACAAGACAGGAAATGCAGAAGCTGCATTGGCTCTGGGGCCTCTTGCTTTGACTTTACAAATGCCATTCTTTTATTTCCCCACAGAGCACAGGATCCAGAAGGCCACAAGGGCTGATTTTGTTTCTGTTTCAGTGGAGCAGCTGGAAGGAGTCAATTCCCAGCACAGCCCTGGCCATGGGTGCACCCTAAGGAAATGGACACGGAATTCCTCTCCGTGGCTGAGCCTCGTGTATCGCTCCTGCCGAAGGGAAGCTCCAGCCTCCTCTGGAAAGAGCCTTCTGGAACCATCCCTTCATTGGACAGTTCTGCTGGAGAGCACTGAAATCCAGGGAGGAGAGGGCTGTGCTAGCAAAGCAGCAATCGATGCCACGTGCTGTGACATACAGTGAAATTCCAACTGTGCGTCCCGTGCTCCTGCAAAATCCAGCCTGAACTACGTGGGAGGAGCTGTGCTGGGTATCGGGGAAAATCCCTTCCCACAAAGGGTCTGTGCAGCCCTGGCACAGCTGCCCAGGGCAGAGGTGAGTCCCCATCCCTGGAGGGATTTAAAGCTGTGTGCATGTGGCACTTGGGGACGTGGGATAATGGTGATGGCCTTGGCAGGGCTGGGCTCCCAACATCTTAGGGGGCTTTTCCAACCTGAACAATTCCAGGATTCAATCTGCTTCAGCCAGTTTGACTTCTCAGATGAGCCTCTCCCATGGAGAGACATAAGGAAGTGCTTGTACTGGAAAATAGTGAAAAAATGACTCTTAAAGAAAAAGCTAGAAACAAGTTTACTTTCACATATTTAAATGCAGCAACAGGTGCCATTTTTTTAATGAACTTCTGAAACATGTATTAACCTCTTAACAGCATGTTACCAAAAAATGTAAGACTTTATTTCAGTTAAGAAGTCCTGGGTAAATTCTATTTTTCTGTAGCAATCTCACATGCTTGACCCTCTGCTTCTCAAGATGTGCTTTCAGCCACACCACAGTCACATTAAGATGAGCTGCATGGTGGAAAAAAAAGGGAATAAAAAGGAAGTGCCCAACACACCAGTCAGAGGATTTAGCCACAGAAAAATCAAGTTGCTGGCACTCTTGGATATTAAGTTTAAACCCAGTTTTTTTAATAGTGTGGCTTGCAATTCAAGAAATTGAAAGTGCAGAAATGAATCACATTTATAAATGCCAGGTGCTTAATGCAGCAAATCAATGTTTTCCTAGGTTTAGTTATTTCTGTTCCCTGTAAAAGTTGGGATTTTGAGGGACTATTCAGTGCAGCCCTGTACATCTGCCAGCACTGCAGATCACAGTGTGTTTGCCCTGTACACCTCATTCCGTTCTCCCTTGGTGGAATTCCCTTCAGGGGGAATCTCGCACTTGTTTGCTCTGAACTGAACTTCAGTAAGGACAAACTCAGCCCAAGCTAAACTTTCCATCCCACTCCCTCTTGTTTCCTTTGCACAGAAGCCCCAAGCCCCTCTGGATGAGGCCGTTCCACGTTGGATGTGCAGAACCTCCCACACCAGGAACATCACCTGTAGAGGGCTTTACCGGGTGCTAAGTCACAAATACAGCTGTGCTGTGCAGCCACAGCAGGGCTGTGAGCTACTCCCCGCTGCTTCCCAGGGAAGAATTCCAGGGGAATTCTTGATCCTTAACTGCAACACTGGATTTTGTACCAGTGCCCTCTGAAAGCATTCGAAAAAGAAAAAAAGAGGTTTGCAAAACAACAGAAAGCAAACTTTCATTAATAATCATTTCCCTAACAGTGTTCAAAACCCCTCCAATGCATGGTAAGAGAGGAAGAACTATAGAAATTAATATGTGTTACACCCTTAGACACTGGTCAGACCTCTCCCACGCCCCCCAAAATGTGCTCTCAACCCCTGGACAAAAGATTGAAGAGTATCCCAGACTCTTCCATCCCCTAAGAATCATCACCCCTCTCTCCAGATCCCCCAGGACGAGCTCCCTCTGCCCAGATCTCCCCATAATGACCATTCCCTCTGCCCAGATCTCCCCATAATGACCATTCCCTCTGCCCAGATCTCCCCATAATGACCATTCCCTCTGCCCAGATCTCCCCATAATGACCATTCCCTCTGCCCAGATCCCCCAGCAATGACCATTCCCTCTGTCCAGATCCTGGAATAAGGTGCCTCCGTTCCCTGTAGGTGCCCCCAGTATAGCCCACCGGTCCCTCCAGACCCCCACCACGAGCCCCCTCCCTGCCGAGCCTCCGCTCCGTTGTCACCTCTCTCCCCACGCTCCCCCCCCGCCATCTCCGCATCCGCCCCTGCCCTTCCTCCGCCTACCCCATGCGCATCTTGGAGCCGGACTGGCCGCCGCCGCCGGGCAAGGGGGGCCGGGGCGGGAGGCGGCCCAGATGCAGCTGCTTCTCCAGGGCCGACATGACAGCCAGGGACGCACCGGGAGCACCGGGACCCCCGCGCCGCCCCCGCCGCCCCGCCCCGCCCCGCCGGAAGCGGCTCCCCCAACAGCGCCGCCACGCGGCGCCGAGCGCGCCCCGCCGCGGGGCACCAAGGGAAACGTAGTCCGCGGTGTCCCCGCGGTGTCCCCGCGCGCGGGGCACGACGGGAGCTGTAGTGTGGCGCCGCGGCGGCGGTTGCCGGGCGGGAGGCGCGGGTAGGATATGCGGCGGAGGGGAGGTACGGAGCGGGACGGAGCGGCGGGGCGGGGGCTCGGGCTCGGGGGGATGCGGCGGGACGGGAAGCGGCACGGGTGCTCGGGGCGATGTACGGCCCGCTGACGCCGCCTGTCCCCGCAGGTGCCGGCGACCCCGCCGCCGCCACCAGCCTGCCGCCGCTGGTGCAGGGCCCGGCGCGCTGCTTGCTGCGCTGCACCGTGCCCCGCGTGCTGTGGGCCGGCCCGCAGCCGCCCGCCGTGGTGCGCCTGCGGTGGTGGGGAGAGACCTCCGGCGGCACCGTGCTGCAGCCCGCCGGCCGGCCCGGGCAGCCCGCGGGGAGAACCAGCGCCCGCTTCGCCGTGCGCTGCGGGCCCCGGCAGCTGGCCGCCTACCTGGCAGGTAGGGACGCCTGGCAAGGGAGAGCCCCGGGGCGCTGGGCTGGGCTCAGGGTGTGCCAGGGGAGGGTGGGCATCAGGAGGAATCTCTTCACGGGAAGGGTGGCCAGGCTTTGGGAGTGGGCTGCACAAGGGGGTTACCCTCTAGCAGCGCTAAGCCATTATTTCCTGTCATAAGCGTTCCTTTTCTGGTAATCCTGTGCTTATTTATCATAATTTATTCCCAGTATTAATGTCTGTACTGACCCTTCTTTACCTGCTGCCTCGTTATCCTGATTTCCTTGTACAACATAGCGTTGATCTCTGGCGTTCCTGTAATTTTAGCCAAAAAAGGTGTGAGTCGTGACCATGAGAGTGAGCTGAAGATGTTGCCGATTTTTGCAGATATGGGCGTTCTCGTCCTGGAGGTTCTGACCAAACTTGACCACCTCCCCCTCGGCAGAGCACAGATCACGAAGCTGTCCCAGCTCTCTCCCAGCCATCCCATCAAAGGATCTTTTGCTGTGGTGTCACCGACGTCGGACAAACTCGGAGAGCTGCAGGTACTCTTGGTGTCCTTGCTCGTTATTATAAATTATGTGCTCTGTCACTGGTGTAATCAGCTGCAGGATCAAGCTGTACGTGGCACACTGCAGGCCTGCTCTCTGTCCCAGGCATTTCTGAGCTAAGGTAACAAATGAAAGAAACCCCAAATATTGGTGGTGTTCAGAGGGATGTGGGGTAGTGGAGCTTACTGAGGAACCTGTGGTCATCTCGACACTGAGAGTCAGTTATTAGCAGTGGGTTTAAAAGTGGATATTTGGTTCTTACACGTCACTGGGCTGGAATAATAGAAGATTTTGACATCTGGCATTAAGGAAGTGGCCTTGCAGCCCTGGCTCTGGAAAATTGATTATGAAAGACAGTTGACTGGGGTTTGAAAACACGGAGCCAGAAACAAGCAGTTGTAAATATGTATCATAGCTGGATAATGTTAGTATTACTTTATGTAGAAAAGCAACAGTTTTCCATTGCACAACAAGTGAAGTTGAATGCAGTGTTTACTGCACTTAATTAAGAAAAGAACGAAGTAACATTTGCACATCTTTCAGGTCTCCCTGGTGCTGGAACCCCTGCCAGAGCTGTATGGCACCAGCAGCTCCCTGCCCACCACAGAAGGAAGTTTAGATGCTGCTGCTGCTCAGGGAAGCAGCAAGTCCCAGCTTCCTGCTCCATCCCAGCAGCCCAGGCACAGCCAAGTGACTGTTGAACAGGAGTCTGCTGACAACAGCAAAGCCACAATTCCTAGGTACCTGCTGCTTTGCTCATTGGGGTTTACTTTGCAGCTCACACAGAATTTTAAGTAGTGGCAGAACACTTGGGAGTTATGGAATGCTTAATCTTTCCAAACATACATTTTATAGGAAATCCAGGATGTTGAAGAGTTCCAAGGTGACAGGGACAATTTCTGGTCTGATAGAAATTTGCATCTTACGTTGACTTAGTTCAAGTCATGCCAATTCACACAAGATGCTCAAATCGTGAATCACAGAATAATTTGGGTTGGAAGGGATCTTAAGGTAAATAAGCACATAATAAATTGGCACATCTCATTTCAGCCCTGCTGCCAGAACACTTTCCACTATCCCAGGTTGCTCCAAGGCCCATCCAACCTGGCCTTGGACATTTCTAGGGATGAGCCAGCCACAGCTTCTCTGGACTCTTCACAGAGTCTCACCATGCTCCAGCAAAGAAATTTCTCCTGATATCAAATCTCAACCTACCCTCTGGCAGTGGGAATCCCTTGTCCTGTCACAAAAGATCTTTTGAGAAGCTTTTTTTTTAGAAAATCTTTGACTTGCAGCTTGGGTCAGTCTCTGTGATGGTCTCAGTGGCAGGTGAGGAATCATTAGGATTACATGTCACGTTTGCTTTTGGAGCACGTCCTGAGGGGAGAATTCTGAATCTTTACCCACCCACTTGAGTTGTTACTGAAATAACCTTTCATTTTTCACTAGGGGGAAGCACCATTTGCTCCACCAAGAGAACTCTGAGAACGTGAAGGAGACCTTTCCTGCCTCTCATCACCCTGTGATTTTACCAGATGGAGATTTGAAAAGGAGTCCTTCAGATCAGCCCCTGTCATTTCCCCCCAGCACTGATCCTGAGGTGCTCCCCAGCAGGAACACACGGGTGCTCTCCATGCACAACCCAGCTGCAAAGGACCTGCTGTCAGGTTTGTGTGCCACTGCCTTCATCCTTTAGATTTCACTGCAAACAGCTCTTGATGGTGTCTCCTGTGCCTGTCTGGAGATGAGATTTTCTGGAGGGAAGGAGAGACTTCAGACCCTCCTGCTGCATTGTACCAAAAAGGCTTAAAAACCACTGTTGCCTGGACTGGATTGAAGTGAGCACTGGAGTAGGGCACGTTTCCAAATGTGCTGTCTTTTGAGTTTCAGATTTACAGAAAAGAACCAAAATTAGACATCCTCAAGTGACAAGCTACTCTTCCCTAGATTAGTCCTGCTTCTGGATCCTAATAATGCCCTTGCAGTACCTGACCCAGTGTGTGCAGACAGGTTCCTTGTACAGCTGAGAGGGAGACTGATGGAGGATCACTCTCCCTCACTCCCAGCTGAGCAGTTTTCTGGTGTACAGAACATATTTAATCCCCAGTGTGTCAAGATCTCTTTTTAATAGCAGGGAACAAGTTTCTTGACTGTAGCTGACACCTTTATTGTGTCTGCAGGTTGCTTTTGAATCACATTTGAATGCTGAAATGTAATCCTTCTGCTTGTTTCCCAGCTCTCCTGGATCAAGGCAGTAAACTCCGTGATGCCATGGTGGTTTCTGCAATGAAGTCCAGCCCAGACATGGAGATTGAACTGAGTAAAATCTCTCATTTTGTAGAGAGAGACGATTTTAAAGCACCAACAAAGTGAGTTTGGACTGGGGCAAGTGAGATTCAAGCTCCAAACCATAAATTTTGAGGCTTTATCTGGAAAACTGTAGATGCTGAGATTCATAGGATGTGTTTTAGGATTCATTTAGGGTGAAAGCAGCACATCATTCAAATGGGAAGTTAATTTCTACCTGTGAATAAATGCCTACATTTTGTGAATTCATTTTAATCTTCATGTAGTGAGCCTTGATTTAAGTAATTCATTTTAATTTCATTTCTTAGTGTATTTGTATTTAGTTCAAAGTTACTTGACAAGGAAATATTAAGTGTTGGTAGGAAATAAGAGGAGTGCAAGAAAGTGCAAGTGAAATGGCACTGCATCACAAAGAGCAGCTTTTCAGAGAAGTGTAACTGATTACCTAGATGCGTGGGTTTTTTCTTAGGAGAGAGGAAAGTTGGATTTCTTGGTTTACCTCTGGAAAAATATGAATATTGCCTGTTGTTCTGTGATAACCAGAAAGCCATGTCACTGTCTTTGGCAGTCAGTGATGCTATTGCAAACTCAGTTTCATTTATTTCTGCCCAAGCTGTTTGTATTTGTGTAAAGGTAGATTATTTTGGACTTCCCAGAAAAACCTGATAGACCAATTCATGGATTAATCTTGAGTGTGCCTTAATGTCTTACTTTTCCTTCTACTGCTGTCTGTGCTTCCATCACTGTTACCCAGGAGCCCAAAATGCTTCAAGTCCAGTTTTGTGCCTGCTCCTGAAGATCCCCATCACTTTGGATCCCAAGTTTCAGGTCAGCAATTTGACCTAAACCCTGAAGAAAGAGCAATCCAGTTACTGTTGGGCAGGTGAGTGTGATGCACTGGAGGCTTCTGCAAGGTTGTTCTTACCTGATCATTTTGAAAAATGTCTCTTGGCTCTTCAAGTTGCCCACATTTTTGGGAATGTAAGCAGTGATTCGTGTGCAAGTGATGGAGGTGTTTTATAGCTCAGCTTTGATGCATGACAACCTGGATGGCTGCAAGTCACTTGCTGTGAAAGTGATGTCAGAAAGATTAACCATCATCTTTGATAAAATGAAGTTATTTAATAGCTGTAACTGTGGTGGCCTAAACTATTGCATAAAGTAAGTTTATAAAACAAGGACCATGTTTCTTTGAAGAGGAAACACTCTGTAAATTAAAGTTAACGAGAAGCAATAGCTGTTTTTAATCTTTCTCCAGATATTAAATGGACCTTTTCCTCTCATTTTGCATAACGTGAGCATGAATGGTGCCTTCATTGTGTCCACATCTGCACCCTGAACACACAGCTTTGGGTCAGATATGGTTCAGAATTTCAGTTCATGTTTCTGGTGCCCTGCACTTGCCTTTTCACTGTGGTTTATCAGTGGATGACAAACACTGTAGTGTTGCAGATCACAAAATGATTTTAAACCCTCAACACAGAGGAAACCCTTAAACCAAACTAACCCCGGCTTGCATCTAAAGATACTTGTATTTGCACCTACTCAGGTATACCTTGGGGTGTTTTTTTAATCAAAGTAAACTGTCCTTAAGTATTACTGGTACCTGAAAGCATTGCAGAAGTTGTAAAGTAGTGAAGGGTAACAATTAGAGGTAGATATTCATAGCTATATTTTATGGTGAGAGTTATCAAGGTCTGCAGTCCGTTGCCCAAAGAGGTTGTGGAATCTGCAGCTTTCAAGGTACCCAAAATCCAACTGGACAAAGTTTTATTTGCATCCCTTCCCATTGAGCAGGGGTTGGGCTGAGTGACCCCCAGAGATGTCCCACACTTGCCACACAAGGCTTTCCTGTTGGGGCAGGGATGTTATCCTGAGGGAACCCTCCCGGCTGTGGTGCTGTGTGAGCACAGCTCTGTCTGCAGCCAGGATAAATCCAGGATAAAACAGGCAGTGTTGTGCACAGCCCTCAGGGACTGACTGCAGACCTTGGAACACTAAGGTGGCTTTCTCTCTCTTGTGTCCACAGTGCTGATTTCTCTCCAGGGCACCTTTGGGATGGAACAGGCTCCCTGTGGGATTCCCTCTCCCTTGGCAGTGAGGGCTATGACAGCGAGCTCGGGGATCCCCACTACGACCAGAGTCTGCTGGAGAGGCTTTTTTACACAGCTCCTGTAAGTGGGGATCCAAGGGGAAATGTGCACTCCCTAAAGTGCAGAAAAACAGAAGTTTGCATGCCCAAAACACCTTCAGATTTCAGTATTTTAAGGCTGAATCAGCATTAAGTATCATACAAAAGCTTGGGAGGACGTTGCTTAAAAATAATATTATTAAAAGAATATTGTTAAGACTACAAAGATAAGCATTGGGTTTGGAAATGGCTGGGATTGAGGCTGTCCAGGAGGACTTTTTGTTTTTCCAAATGCCTGAGATTTTGATACCATTTTAATTGTTTCAATGATGCAATGCACAAGTTCCTTTCTATTTATGTATTGTGGCCGTTATGGAACTCTCATACAATGATAATTGACTTCTTATTTATGTGCATTATTTCTGCTTTAGAAATCTGATTCCAGTTTGAGTGATTTCCTCAGTGATGATGATGTTAAATCCTCAAAAAAAGCATCCAAGACAGAAACTCTCAAAGAAGCGGGCCCAGTGAATCCACAGAGGGATTTTCATGCCTTGGATCAGAATGTGACAGAAACTAAACCCAGGTAGTTACATCAGTGACTTCTGTTCTGACCTCATCTAAATTGTATTCCCTTTTTTCATGATGGAACTGATAAAAAAGTGTCCCTAAAGATCCAGCTATCAAGCTCATCTTGTACAATGCAGTTAGTGTAAAGGTTTTGTGACTTTTTTTTTTTTCCTAATTCAGCTCCAAACAATTACTTATCATTTTTTTTTTTTTTGTGACTAACACTGCTGTTATTACACCAGGTAAAATTCATATCCCCAGAGGAACCAACACAAAATCATTTGCAATTCAAGCCTTGCAAATTACACAAATGAGATTTAAAATTATGGCAAAAATCCTTTGCAGCAGAGACTTGTCCTTATGTATAACTGTATCACCTCCCTGCTTTTGTAAATGGTATTAAATGAAGCTTTTCTTCTTGAAGAGCTGGGATAAGATTTTTTCAGATCAGCAGTGTGGAACATGCACTTTCTGGGTTGGTTTTTTTTTGTTCAGTAATGGACTCCAGATAGTGTAAGATTTTTGTTACAGAGAATTACAGAGACCACCAAATTTGTTGTAAAAATATGTTAAAAAATGTATATTTTAGTGAACCTTGGGCAGTTTTTAAGTGACATCCCACCAAACTTCACATGGTCATGTTTCTGCAGTCCTGAACCTGAGTTCTGTCTCTCCAGCTGCTCTCCCACTGCTCCCCCAGAAGACCAGAGAGAAATGGCTCTTCTCACATCCTTGGGTGCAGACAGACTGGCATTGCTGCAGCAAATTCACCTGGCCAGAGTCATCATTGAAAGCTTGAAAATCCCTCCCGAGAGCATCCAGATCTCCCCAAGGAGGAAAGGTTTACTGGGGAAGCCTCCACGGCCCGTGTCTGTGCATAGGTGGTAAGGGGGTTGTTTCTTCCTGCTTTGTTTACTGTGCCTTCAGGGCAGATTTCCCTGAGCTCTCTTGTGTAGTCCAGCTTCCCCAAGCTCTCCAGGCTTCTGAGGCCCTGCTCTTTCTCCTCTCCTCTCAGGAAGCTGTATCCCAGAGATGTGACTGATTTATCCTGACGTGGGCTCACTTCAGGCTGTGCCTTTCCCAGGGTTTTGGGGAGGTACAGCTGTACTTTGTGCCTGGCAGTACACTGAAAACAGAAGGGGGTTTATTGGAGGAGAATCTGGTGTATGTGTAATCACTGGAAGGAATTCATAGAATAGATGGTTCAATTATCCTAAAAGAAAAGTGCTACAGGAAACTGTGAATGTGGAGCTTGCCTGCTGCGTTCAGGTTCATGACTCACGTCAGATTCCTGATGGATTGTGCTCACCCTTCCCCTTGTTTATTCCCAGCACCTTCTTTGTGGAGTACCACTTCCCTGTGAGAGCCTCCAAGGATGGTAAAGGACAGGTCTCCATAACAACAGAAGCCACTCGAGTAGCCTCCAGTAAAATCACAGAGGATGGTAAGAGCATTGTTTTCCCCCTTAGGTTTAGTTTTGTTCCATCTCTTAGGAATTATTTAGTAGTGTTTTCTCCCTTTGCTGCCTGGAAGTCACAGCATGATTAGTGGCACCTCTGCCCACAGCCTTGCTGTGCTGCAGGTGAGGGAATGATCCTCTCAGGGAGAAGAGAAAATGAATTTTTTCTTCTGAGAAGTATTCATGCTGGGATTTTCAAATTCTTTTTCCTAGGGAAAGATCAAGTTAGTTAGCCCATTCCTTCATTTGAACATCAAGCCAATATTCTTCCTGCAGTAGTAGGAGGATGATCAAGTGCTTTTAGAAGTATCAGAGGTGCTTACAGCTCAAATAAATAATTTCCCAGATGTTGAAGCATGCCATGTGCTATCTCCAGTAGCTCACATATTCTGCTGGATCCAAGGAATCTCAAGTCCTGGGCTCAGATCAGCAGACACTAATCTTGCACTGAGAGTCACCAGTGTTTCTGTCCCTGAGAAGAATTTCTGTTTCTGCTCCCACGGAGCAGAGAGTTCTGGGGGAGCAAGATGCTGTTTGCCCAGTCTTCCCAGAAAGTGGAGTGCCAGGGTGACTTTCAGATGCCTCTCTCATGGGGTCATTCATTGGCTTTGCATCTTCCTCAGTGGCACGTGAGAGGTTTTGAGTTGTCTTGTATATTCTCCATTTGTGGCCAGAGGATGCATCTGTTTCTTCTGAACTTTCATAGCACAACCTTTGTAATCCAAAACTCCTCCATCCTCCTGCCCTTTGCCAGCTCTTTGGGACCTAGAAAAATAGATTGGACTGAAAATAATTTGAAGAAGACTTCAAGTCAATCCACAGTAGCATTATCCTTCCTGAGAGCTGTTTATGTCATTTATTAAACATGCCTAATGGGAAAGATTCCACAGCCATCCCAGACAAGGTGGAGAAGTGCTGGGCATCCAGCTGGAAATTTCCTTGTGTGTAACCTGCATTTTTGTCATCACAAGAATAGTTCCTTATGCCTTGTGAACACTGTTGTTGTACTTGTACTCTTTTCCAGACTGCATGCCAGTTGATTCTGTCCCTGCTTGCAGGTACTCCTGTTCTCCTGAAGCTGTGACTTTTCTTGCAGCTCAGCTTTGACCCTCAAGAGCCACCTTGAGCTCTGTTAGTTAAAATGAGGCAGGGTTCTCCCACTGCAGAAGGGCAGGCCTTACTGCATGCCAGAATGGCAGAGACTTGGTGTCACCTGAACTCTTTAAGTTCTGTTACAGCATTGTTTTGTATTAATGCATTGGATAGTTTATTAATTATTTGTATTAATTATTTATGAATTCATCCTCTTAATTTTGCCCTGCTGGCCTTCAAAAATGAAACCCTTTACTTGGTTTACTTTGGCCTTGGTGTTAATGAATAATGCAGAATGAAATGCTGGTGTGTGTAATGGAGCCCTCTCCAGGGGCGAGTTTCTTGGTATCAGGTAATTTTGGATGTTTGTTGCTCCTCTCTTCCTTCCAGTGGTGAAATTCCAGCAGCAGTCTGTGTTCCCTGTGTGGTTTGGAGGAGCCATGATCGAGCACTGGTGGGGCTCTGACCTGGCTTTTAAAATCTACATGAGGAAGAGCACACAGAAAAAGGTACCTGCTAGAAGTTGTTCCTTCTTTGTGTGTTGAAAAGCAAAGAAATTCTTTGCATTTCCCTTTCCCAGCAGACACTCAGGGCAGACAGTCAGATATTGGGAGGGGAAATGACATTGCATGTAGATAGTTGACCTGATTGCTACAGAATGACAGAATATTCTGAGGGACCCACAGGATGATGGAGCCCAACCCCTGTCCCTGCACAGACATCCCAACAATCCCACCCTGTGCATCCCTGAGAGCCTTGTCCAAATGCTGCTGGAGCTCTGCAGCCTCAGGGCCCTGCCCATTCCCTGTTCCAGGCTTGTCACTCCTGCCACTCCATTAAAGCATTTTCTGAGTTTGAGACTGGCAAGCAAAAAAAATTGTCCTCCCCTCATCTTAAGGCTGATCTCTTGCTGTTGAAGCACATTGGATCAATTATAAACATTATCCTTTGATGAGAACACAGCTCCTTCAGCAGTGTAGAATGAGTTCATGTGGATATCTTTATATCATAAAGATATATATATATCCTTACCCTGCCCAGTGTAAGGGGAGTAATGTGAGCTGTGAAAAACAGCTGTAACTTGTGCATTTTGGGGGGAAAAAGGTGTATTTCTATCTGATAAGATTATTTGCATAACCATCTGCCTGTGATGAAGCTGATGAGAGGGGTTAACTCAGCTTGTGTTGCTTGAGGAGATCTGCTTTTCTTTTAATGGAGGAGTGAATTGCTTCTTTCAGTCTGGAAATATGCTCATTTGCTAGTATTTAGGTTATTCAATTTCTGCATTAGTCTGGAACTGTTTACAGTAAATTCTGGGACAATTTGTCTTTCTGTTGTTCTAGTGAGACTTGGAATTGAAAGGAGATTTACCAACTCCCTGTTGGTACAACTGATGGTGGGATTGGGAGTGGGAGGCTGCTCATGGCTCCCCAGAAAGCTTTTATTTCACCAAAGTTCTTTTAATCTGATAGAAATCTTGCAGAATTAATTCTTTGCCTCCCCTCAGCCTGTGGCCATTGGCTCAGCAGCACTTCAGCTCCGCAGGGTGATTGAGGCTGAGCTGCTCAGTGCCAGCTGGGAAATACCTGTGGAAAAAGAGGGAGATCACACTCAAGTTGGGCCACTAAAGGTATGTGTTTTACCATCTTGAGCTTGAATTGTTACTAATTTTGGCTGCACACTCTTTTTTTTAACTCCTCTTTTCTCCCTTTGTTTCGATTTACCAGGTCTCAGATACAAGGGTTTGTGAGACCAGTATAAAATACCATGAATCCTTTTTTATTCCTTAGGGTTTTGGAGACATATTTTGAAACTCCTGCATGTCTAGGAATGTTGTCTGTAAGCTGGGACTTGAATACTGGCAAATTTTGAGTGGCATGTATTCAGGGCTTGGAGCTTTGGCTTCTTCCCATGTGACACGAGCTGAGGTCTCTCCTGCAGTGGGGGCCTGGTGTTCCTTGTCACTTCAGGAATTATCCAGAGTTTTGCCAGTTTGCTCAGCTTCTGACTGAGAAGCATTAGCAGTTTGAGAGATTTGGCAGTTCTGAGGATAAACAGCTCTCAGTATTAGCAGGTGCAGGGGTAAGAATGGGGTGAGCTTGGAGGTCCCTTCCAACCCAGACCATTTAATGATTCATCTGTAATTGTGTGGGTTTGCACACAATTGTTTGCACAACTGGACTTTATTTCATAAATAAACATGTAGTTTATTTTACAGCAACAGCTGTAGCTTGCAACCAACATAATGCCTTAGGGTGGGCAAAAGGTGTGGTGTGTTTTCCTGAGTTCCTCTTGCATCCCTTGTTTCTGCATGGGGCACACCTGGCCAGCTGTGCCTTGCCTTGCAGGTGTCCCTGCAGCCTCCCAGGGGCACACCTGGCCAGCTGTGCCTTGCCTTGCAGGTGTCCCTGCAGCTCCCAGGGGCCACACCTGGCCAGCTGTGCCTTGCCTTGCCTTGCAGGTGTCCTGCAGGTGTCCCTGCAGCTCCCAGGGGCACACCTGGCCAGCTGTGCCTTGCCTTGCAGGTGTCCCTGCAGCTCCCAGGGCACACCTGGCCGCTGTGCCTTGCCTTGCAGGTGTCCCTGCAGCTGGCAGCCAACAGCAGAGACGTGGCCGGCAGCGCTGCCCGCTCAGCCAGGGCCGGGCCCCCAGCGCCAGCCCCCGCCCTGAGGGGTGGCCCAGCTGAGGCTGCAGGGCCCCAGCAGCACGGGGGGCAGTGCCTGAAAGGCCTCTCTGCCCCCGAGGGAGCCCTGCAGAGCCCCAGCAGCCAGGGAGTGGGCAGCAGGGACGTGGCAGCCCGGGCGGCAGTGACACACATCACCCCGGCTGAGGAGGAGGGGCTGCTGCTGCACGTGCTCCTGATGGTGCCCGAGGGAAAGGATTTCATGGCTGAAGGCTCTGGGCTCCCTGGTTCCTGCAATGTGTATCTGAACTGCAAACTGCTCAGCACTGAGGAGGCAACGAGATCTGCTGTCGTCTGGGGCACAACGCAGCCTGCCTTCCATTTCTCTCAGGCAAGTCACACCTTCTCCATTTTACACTGGTGGCAGTGTGGGGTTCCCCACTGACAAACACATTTGGTAGCTAAGTTACTTTTATATGCATAGAAACATCTCTGCTTGGCTCCCTTGAATGCCCACTTGATTTTTAACTAATATCTCTAAAGAGCACAATTCTGTAGACTGGAATAAAGTAGATTTACCAGAATGCTCTGTACTTAGCCAATGCTTCACAGTGTATTCTGTGTACTAATTCTGCTTTAAACCTTCCAGGTGGTGCCTTTTTCATTGACTTCCAAGCACTTGGAGAGGCTGAAGAACAATGTAATGATCCTTGAGGCGTGGAACAAGCTGGGAAGCCCTGGCTGTGACAAATTGCTGGGATTGGTGAAACTCCCTCTGCATCAGTTTTACATCTCCTTCAAGTAAACTTGGCTTTTTCCCCCTTTTTTATTGGGTTGGGAAATACCCTAACTGAAGCTTAGAAAAAGAAGTGGGTGATGGTGTGTGGGGCTTGTGTGGGAGGGTTCTTAGTTACACTTCATAGCAAAAGGCATTTTTGCCCTGCCAAGCTTCCTGTAGCCCTTTCCTGCAGTGAGCAGGGTGTAAGTCACACTGTCCTTGCCCAGAAGTACAGATAGAGTGTGAGAAATAAAGTCACTGTGCTGCAAAATCACAGTTGGTGCCTGCTTAACTTGTGGTCCTGTGACAGAGTAAAACCAGAAGAAATCACAGTGACTGCACAGGAGAATGAAGTGTGGCTTGCCATCAGTGGTTTTCCAAGATTGTGATTGATTGGGTTTGCCCCTAATTATGCTCTGCAGAGATCCCACAGGGATGCTCTTGGTTTGCACAGCCTGGGTGTCAAAAAGTCTCCAAAGCCTTCATATTTTAATGGTGTTCTTATCTGATGGGATTCTCCAGAGTTCTTTTTTCTTTTTGGGTTTAATCTATTGGCTTCTTGTTCAGAGTAATATACCTGCTTAAAACAGTTTAAGTAGCTGGAAATACTGGACAGAAGGAATTCTTCCCAGTGCAGAGGATTTATTCCTTTATTTTGGTCAGACCTAGTGACTTGTGGAAATCAGGTGGTGCTGGAGCTGACTGGCCACTACTTGTTAGTTATTACTGTGTCATTTGTATCATTTTTTAGCAAGCCACTGTCACTTATTTGTGTGTATCTTAGAATCCCAGAGTGGTTTGGCTTGGGAGGGACTTTAAAGCCCATCCAGTGCCACCCCGTGCCGTGGGCAGGGGCACTTCCACTCAACCAAGTTCCTCCAAACCTCATCCAGCCTGGCCTTGAATAACTTCAGTGTGTGACTGGAGATTTTTATGTCTTTCTGGGAGGCTGCTCCTTCTTTTGTTCCATCCCCAAAGGCACATAACTACCTCATAAAAGTATAATATGGCTACAAGGTGCTAATGGGAGCCTTGTTCCCATTCATCCTTTGTTCACAGACCTCTAAGCTGGCTCATAGCTGAGGTGCTGTTAGGTGTGGGGAAATTATCCTTTGTCATGACTGTAAGTAACTTCTTGCAGCCAGCAGCTCGTGGATCTCTGCTGAGTGGGGACTGGATGTAAGTGAGACAAATTTCAGAGGAATGGAGGTAGACTGGTTTTTATCAGCGTTGAAAATCCCATCTGCAATGAGTTCTGTGTGATCCTGCTCCTCCTGGGCTGGCTGATGCTGATGCTGGGTGTTTCTGTTTGTTCTGTGTTTGTGCTGCAGGGACCCCAGGGTGTCCCAGCTGCTGCTGCAGGCTCAGTACCCCGTGGTGGCCGTGGATGGCCGCATGCCCGTGGTGGATGTTTTCACTGGCAGCACCCGTGGCAGCCTCAGGGTCATCCTGGCCATGGGATCAGCTCAGCAGGTCGTGGCACTGCAGAGGCTCAAAGCTGAGGGAGGGATGGCACCTCCAGTCACACAGCGTCCTCCCCACGCCCTGGACCATCTGCCTGCAAACCCCACAATGGTATTTATTGCTCACTACATCCCATTCTTGCTGTTAAGGGCACCTGAAAAGGGTTTTCTCCGTGGATTCATTAACAGATGGATGATCCCCAGGCTCTTCTTGGAGCTGCAGCCAATTTTGTTATATTCTACAAATTGTACACAGAAGTGTATTGTTTATACTCTTTTTTACCAGCTTGCTCTCACCAGTCTAGACATTATTGCCCTTTTTATTGCCTTGCAGATCCACTGCTTCTATCTTCACAAGCCCAGTAAAAACAAAAAACCAGCAAAATTATAGAAAATCTTAATTCTCACAGCCATACCGTGGAGCTTTTGCCACTACCTTGGAGTTGGATAGGTAGCAACGTTTATGCTTTTTATGTGCTTTGCAGGAAAAAAAAATCTTTCAGGCTTTCAATGTTTCTGTGAACTTTAGGAGGAAAATGGCAGGTAGCTTTTCTGCCCCCATCTCAGGCTTCTCAGATCCTTATCACATGTAGTTGTTTAGGTTGGAAAAGACCTGTGTGCTCATTGAATCCAAGCACTAACCCAGCTCTGCCACGGCCACCCTTAGGCCATGTCCCCAAATGTTACATCCACATGCCTTTAAATACCTCCTGGGATGACTCAGCCACTTCCCTGGGCAGCTTGTTGGAATGTTCCCAGTTTCCTAAAGTCACCCTTCCCTTTGTTTTGTTAGCAGTTGGACCCCAGAGGGGAAGAGCTGATGGAGCATGTGTTTGAGATCCATGTGGAGAGTGTGAAGGGACTGACCCCCTTGCAGTCCACGGTGTGGGGAGAGGCTGACTGCTACGTCCAGTACCATTTCCCAGTCCAGGAGGCTGCCTGTGCTGCACTGCAAGGACCTGGACTGCAGGAGGATGGCAAGTTGGTTTTGTCATTGTCCCTTCTTTAGAGCATTGCTTTAATTAAACACTATTTAGTGTGTTCTCTCTGCCTGAGTAAGAGGGGGCATGTTTTTCTGAGCTTTCATGCAGCCACTGCTGCTTTTCTTGGAAAAATGGGACTTGGGCTGTGTCACTGGATTAAAAGCTTGTGTGTCTGAGGCTGGTGGCAAGTTCCCAGTGAAAAAAGAGACCTAATTCCCAATCTCTTCACGTGGTACCTTCTGTTAAAGGTGCCAGAGGGCTGTGCCAGCTGATCCAACAAGGGTGCAGGGATAGGTCTGCAGGGAATAGTGAGATTGTACACAGTGGAGTTCAGCAAAGGCTTTACCTGCACAAGCCTTTCAGGGTGCTCATTTTGCTCTCCACAGCTCCCTGACAGGAGAGTGCAGCCAGATGGGGATCCTGCTCCCAGGGGGAGGGACAGGACAAGAGGAAATGGCCCCAAGTCCTGCTAGGGGAGGTTTGAGTTGAATATTAGGGAAAATGTCTTCATCAGCAGGGTTATCAAGTCCTGGCAATGGTGGAGTCACCATCCCTGGAATGTTCCAAAAGTGTTTGGGTATGGCACTTGGGTACATGATTTACTGGTGGCCTTGGCAGGGCTGGGTTAACAGTTGGGTTTGGTGATCTTGGAGGGCTTTTCCAACCTTAACAATTTCCATGGATACACCCAACAGAAGAGCTGCTTGGTTTAGGTCACCAGGATTAACATGGAATGGTTCATGTGGGAAGGGACCTTAAAGCACATCCATTCCTAGTCCTTCCCAGAGGGAGGGACACCTTCCTCTCTCCCAGGCTGCTCCAAGCCCTGTCCAACCTGGCTTTGGGACACTTGCAGGGATCCAGGGGCAGCCACAGCTTCTCTGGGCAGCCTGTGCCAGAGCCTCACCATCTCATGGGGAAGAATTTCTTCCCAATATCCAATCTAAACCCACCATTTTTCAGATTAGAAAAGAATATTTAAGTAAGTGTATTTGTAGAAAAGAGCACAGTGTTGAGTGCTTTGCATCACTAACATGCATTCCCACTGAAAAATGAGAGTCAGTAAAATGATTCCACAGTAGGTCCTGTGGGATTTTTGCACTGCCTTTTTAGCAGTAGTTCCCAGCCTGTGGCTCACAGGGCCGTGGGGCTGCATGCATTGCTTGTAAAAGCTTTGTGAAGTGCAGCTCAGAAGAGCAAGCCTTGTCCCAAGAGGAATCCACTCCCTGCCCATGGGTCCTACCTCCTGAAGGATTGCAAGAAAAAGGTTGAAAGCTGCAATTGTAACCATTTTTAACCAACTCTGCTTGACTTGTAGGCATCACATTGAAGCCGTTCAGAACAGCCACCACTCTGTGTGTCCCTGATCCCATCTTTAATGATGAACATCATCATTCCCTCTTGGTTCCTGCTGATGTCCCAGTCCAGAGGCTCCTGCTCAGTGCATTTATGGCACCAGGAGCAGCAGGAGGAGGAATCCAGTTTGAAGTCTGGTGCAGGTACAGAACAACGTCCTGTTCTTTCTAGATAGCACAGCAATAAAGGTAGAGACAGAACTGATCTTGAAAAATCTCCAACCCTGGGATGGATATTCCATAATATTATTTAATTATAGCTAAAAAAATTGGTAAGCTCATCCACGTTGGTGATGAGTATCTGCACTTAAAACCTGTGAGCCTTTTTCCCCACCAGGAGTCCCAGTTATTCCTTTTTATAACTTAAAAAGTGTGTGTTGTTAGTTTGCTTTCTTCCATCTTTCAATCAGCATAACAATCTAAAAGTGGTGTTTAAATGCTTGACACATCTAAATTTCATTGAATGGCACCCTGAAAGTGTAATTTCATTGTGCTGGGCTTGGTTTTTCCCCTCATTCAAGTCACTGAGTACAAGAGAAATAATGTAAAGTGTGTTGTAAGTTCAAAGTGCTTCTTTGGCTACTGAAGCAAATTAGTAATGGAGAGCAGAAGCCATGAAGACAAATAGCTTTAGAAAAATAGAATAACCTGTTCATTCTGGTAAGCAAGTCAGGCTTTTTAAAGTTTGCAAAGTCACCTGAGAATTACTACGGGCTGTTCATAGGATACAGTGCCAAAATTTGTTTTAGGATGAAGCTGAAGCCAAGTAATGCACTAAGAAAAGGTTTAGAGTCATTTTTTACACTTACAACTGGTACCACAAATCTGTTCTGCAAGAGAACTATTTTTGTTTATTAATGAGAGGTGAGAGCAGAGAATATTTGGTGCCAGATCCCTCTCTTGTTTTCCTTTGGGATGCCAGTTTTTAGTGGAGTTCCTGCTAGTTGACTTGTTAGGACTAGGGATATATACAAATATATATTTGTAACATTATCTGCTTAAGCACTTAATGATTCTTTTCTTCAATGGAAATACATTTACTTGAGTTTCTCCCTTAGCTGGGGAAGCTGGGTAGGCTTTGAAGGCACTCAGGGTTGACTTCTGTGCACTTGTGAGAGAAATGTTGATGCTGGTTTTTTGTGTCTCACCAGGTATTACTACCCAAATGTCAGAGACCAGCTGGTTGCCAAAGGGGCCTTGCCTTTGTCACGGCTCTGTGCCATGGTGACTCTGCAGCATCGGGAAGAAATTGGGATCCAAACTTTTAACCTTCCCCTGGTGCCCCGGGCAGATTCCTCCGAGGGATTTCATCTGCGCCCTTCAGGTGAGGAGACCTGTGAGCAGCACAGCACTGTTTGATGGTGTGTCAGCAAAGGACAAAGGGAACGGCCTCAGGTTGTGCCAGGGAGGTCTGGGTTGGATATTAGGGAACATTTCTGCCCCCAAAGGGTTACCCAGTCCTGGCACAGGCTGCCCTGGCCGTGGTGGAATCCCCATCCCTGGCAGGATTTAACAGCTCTGTGGATGTGGCACTTGGGGACTTGGGAGTGTGGTGGCCTTGGCAGTGCTGGGGGAGCAGTTGGACTCCAGGATTTCATGGGTCTTTCCCAGCCAAACCAATTCTGATTCTGTGTAAAAATAAAGTCTATTTGCCTCCAGGGCAAATAAAAATACGGATTTGCATTGGCAACTGAAACCAACCAAGAGTAGTTTTCCTTCCAGCTTTCACTAACATCATAATGAGTAAAAAAATCAGTGATTAAACATGGGGAACCCTCAAACTCTCAAAACGTTTTCAAGAGCTCTCTCTGTGTATTTGACAGCTTCACTGCCTATAAGCCCCAACCTGTAGGTAATCTCCCCATGTAAGGTGGGGAAGGAGGATCTGAAGAAGGGCTGTTTATGGTACATGGTGTAAGCACAGATGTCTCTCGTGGCTCTTTCAAATAACACAAACATCAGCTCTGGGAAGGCCACAAGGAGCTCTGAGGTGGGGTAAAACAAGCTGGGACTGGACAGGGAGGTCACTGTGCTTCAGCTGTTTCGTAGTGGGTGAGCCATGTACAACAGCAGAACACAATGACATTCCAGAACCTCCTGGAAGATTTTCTCAGTGAAAAGGATGTGCTGGGTGCCCGGGCAGGGTGAGGGCAGTGCTGTGACAGGATGTGCTGTGTGCCCAGGTGGTGTTTGGGGTGAGGGCAGTGCTGTGGCAGGATGTGCTGGGTGCCCGGGTGGTGTTTGGGGTGAGGGCAGTGCTGTGAGAGGATGTGCTGGGTGCCCAGGTGGTGTTTGGGGTGAGGGCAGTGCTGTGGCAGGATGTGCTGGGTGCCCAGGCAGGGTGAGGGCAGTGCTGTGACAGGCTGTGCTGGGTGCCCGGGCAGGGTGAGGGCAGTGCTGTGACAGGATGTGCTGGGTGCCCGGGCGGTGTTTGGGGTGAGGGCAGTGCTGTGACAGGATGTGCTGGGTGCCCAGGTGGTGTTTGGGGTGAGGGCAGTGCTGTGACAGGATGTGCTGGGTGCCCGGGCAGGGTGAGGGCAGTGCTGTGACAGGATGTGCTGGGTGCCCGGGCGGTGTTTGGGGCCGTGTTTGGGGTGAGGGCAGTGCTGTGACAGGATGTGCTGGGTGCCCGGGCAGGGTGAGGGCAGTGCAGTGACAGGATGTGCTGGGTGCCCGGGCAGGGTGAGGGCAGTGCTGTGACAGGATGTGCTGGGTGCCCGGGCAGGGTGAGGGCAGTGCTGTGACAGGATGTGCTGGGTGCCCGTGCAGGGTGAGGGCAGTGCTGTGACAGGCTGTGCTGGGTGCCCGGGCGGTGTTTGGGGTGAGGGCAGTGCTGTGACAGGATGTGCTGGGTGCCCGGGCGGTGTTTGGGGCCGTGTTTGCAGTGAGGGCAGTGCTGTGACAGGATGTGCTGGGTGCCCGGGCAGGGTGAGGGCAGTGCTGTGACAGGATGTGCTGGGTGCCCGGGTGGTGTTTGCAGTGAGGGCAGTGCTGTGACAGGATGTGCTGGGTGCCCGGGCAGGGTGAGGGCAGTGCTGTGACAGGATGTGCTGGGTGCCCGGGCTCTGCCTCCATCAGCCCCGGCACTTGCTGTGCCGGGCGCTCGCCACCGGAGGGCGCCACTGCGGCGGGCGCTGGCGCTGCAGGACGCGCCTTTCCCGCTGTTCTCTGTTCCCCGCTGCTCTCCTGGATCTGTAATTCCTGGATCTGTAATTCCTGGCTGTAACTCCAGCTCTGACTCTTGCACAGCCAAGCTCAGTGCGTTAGTGGAGTTATCTTTATAGAAAATACTCATTAACAGAGGAAGTTTTGTATTAATAGATATAGCTAACTGTTGATTATGTTGGCTGTACTTGCATTAAGAGCTGACCACTTCTTCCCTTCCTTTCTTTCATTTAATCCAGGTTTGCTCGATGTGAGTGTGAGGTACCAACGATCCATGAAAACAGCAGCAGGGACACCTGCTCAAGCTGTTTCACTGTCTGTACAAATACACAGGGCAGCTGGTTTGCAAGCAGCAGCAAGGTAAAGCCTAATTCAAAAAGGACCATTTTTCACTTAAAACAGCTTTATCTGCAGGCAGCAGGCTGAGGCATGAGATTAGAACAAATTTTACTGGCCAGTTTTCCATCTGCAGAGACCAAGATTCAAAGTGGGTTGTGCTCCAAAGTGAAAATAACTCTATAAAGATCATCAGCAGTTATTCTGTCCCTGAAGCTGCAGTACAGGGTGGTAGCATTTGTTCTGCAGAAGGATGCAGATTAGAAGGGCATGTTTTCCTACATTCCCACATTTTTCTACACCAAACACTGATATAAGAATTGGCTGATATAAGATGGTACCTATTTGGGCATTGGATCCTAGTGTTGCTGATGCTATTTAAAAGCTAGCTGAGGTTGTTTTCTTGCATTTCACTGTGAAGACTTCAGTAAACTAACTAGGAAATGAAACATGTTCCTATCCACCTTAAGGCTCCTGCTCCAAGTGTGTGGTATCAGCTGGACATAGTTCCAGAATATGTGATTTTCAAGAGTTAGGAAAGGGCTAGAATAGAGGGAGTCAGTTCCACAAGAGAAGGATGGCTCCTGCCATTCCAGAGCCGTGGTCTGAATCTTTCTCAGTGCTGCTGTGAGCCCCTGATCCATCCTAATTCAAGCAGAGCCTGAAAGGTGAGGATCACTGTCATATGGTGCTTGGAGAAGTCAAGGGAATGGAATGACCTCAGACCCTTCCTCCTCCAGGTGTATGGCCTGAGTAATACCTGGGTCTGGTTTACTTGTAAATTATTCCATTTGCTGATTTCACCTTCTTTTGCTGATCAGTATTGGTCTGTAAAAATAACTTGGCTTGGCCTTTGGCTTCTTTCTGGAGCAGGTTCTCTGGGAATTATTCTACAGTACAGTGTATCTGTTCTTAAGCACAGGTAAGAGCACAGCCACCAGTGATGGACCTCGTGAGTTCCTCTCACCATTTCATACCTGTTCCTAGTATGTGCAGAAGGAGAGAAGAGACAAAAATGCCATGCAGGCAGAACCCACATACCTTTTGGCTCAGAACGTTCACTGTTAGTCCCATCTTTTCACCTGTGTTTTAAGCATGTTGGTTCCCAGATTGCTCCTACACTATTTGTGTTCTCTTCCCTCTTTTCTGTTTTCCCTGTGTGCACTGCAGAGCTGTGGCCCAGAGGAACCCCTCTGTGCAGCACCAGGCAGGGCTGGGGGTGAATGCCTACGTGTGTGTGCTCCTGTCCTTCCTGCCCCAGGCACAGCAGCGCAGCACGCCCGCCGTGCCCTGCTCCTTCTGCCCAGAGTTCCAGCACCACACACAGTTCCTCTGTCATCTCACCCTTCAGAGGAGCACTGGAGAAGCCTCTTCTCTGGGGGAGCTCTTGCAGTCTGCCAGTATTGTTTTCTCCATCTACCATCAGAGCAGCAGGTCAGGTAAGGACAGCAGGTGCGATTGCCAGGATTGAATGCTGGTGCAGAAGTCCCCTTCATTTTAGTATAGAAAAAAACCCAACATCTTACAGAATAATGGAATAGTTTGTGTTGGGACTTGCAAAACGCCCCCCCTGCAATGAGTAGGGCCATCTAGCAGCAGGTCAGATTGCTCAGAGCCCTGTGCAGGGAACTCTGCAGTTGCTATTAGATGTAATTACCTAAATTACCTTTGGCAGAGACTGTTCCCCTTGTGCAAAGAGTTTTTGAGACTCACAGTGATCGAGATCACCTCTTACCTGCTGTGTTCCAGTCAATCACTTCTAAACCTTTTGTACCAGTTCAGTGTATTTACATCTTTATTTCTTTCCCAGCCACTGACAAACTGGCTGATAGAGCATCTAGAGATTATCTCCTGGGGACAGTCACGATTCCAACCAGAGACCTGCTGACGAGGAGATCAGGTAACACAGCAGGGCTCTGCTGCTGACGTTCTGTGGAAATGCTAATGGAATTCCTTAAAACAATCTTTATTCCTGTTTTAGGGAGGGGTTGTTTTGGTTTTGGGGGTGTTTCTGGGTTTTTTTAGACCAAAGTTCTTTCAGATGTTTCCCAGGTGTTCAGTAAAAATCCTGTATTAGGAAAGTCACTTAAAGGTTGTTGTTTGAAAATCTGTTTTCGGGGTGTAGGATGTTTAGTGGCTGAATGAATATTCTGGGGCTACTATGAAGAAATTTAACTCCATACCAGCTAAAACCAGCATCTAAAGTCCTTGGGATTTTATTCAGTGCTGTTTATTTTCTAGATAGAAAGTCCAAAAAGGATGTCAAGTCCATGAGTTGTAGTGTTTAGTGCAGGAGCAGTGACTGCTTTTCAGTTGTCAAAGCTGGAAACAAGAGCCTTAGATAATTAGAAAGTAGTAGAATTAACTCTTTTTTTTCCTTTCTTTTCTTTTTTTTTCAACCATGTGGGAAATATCTCAATGCTCCTTTTGAGTCCCTTCCACTTCAGAATATTCTGTGAAATTTGTGTGAAAAAATTATTCACATATCTGTCCACTAGTGATCTCCTCTATCTAGCATTAGTTTGGGATTATTATACCTTGCAATAATGATGTTTTTATTATTGCCTTGGTTATTTCTGCTTTCGTTTCAGTAAAGGTCTCATTTTCTCCAGGCCAAAATTTTGGGATTGTTTTTAATGGGAAGAGCGTAGGAGATAAACGAGAATACTTAATTTTATAATTGGCTGTATTTTCACTGTAAAATGGGTGTTGTTAATGAAGTGAAAATCCTTTGGGACCAGGACTGCTGCTGAGGTTTTTAGAAGGCCAGATTAGAAATTATTTAATAAAATCCCAAATGAGAAGTAGACCCTGGCCGTTCTGGTCCTTGGCTGCTGACCAGGGTGGTGACCCTTCCTCAGTGACACTTTTTGAAAGCCTGGCTAAGTCTGACGTGCTCTTTCCTCCCCAAGGCATTTCAGGCTGGTACCCAGTGACCCTCCCCGAGGATGCAGTGCCTCCACGCTGCAGAAGAGCCCTGCAGGCCATCGTGGGAGGGCTGGAGCTGTCGGTGGCCTTTGCCCATCAGGGGGACAGGGAGCGAGTGCTGGAGGCTGCCAGGCTCCTGGGGTGGAGCAGCGAGGAGGTGCCCGAGGACAGCGAGGACGAGGAGCAGGATGCCAGCCCGGTGGCTGTCACCATCTCCACCCCACGGGTGTGGCTGCCCCTCCACTGCCTGCTGCTGGCAGGCCAGACACAGCTGCACAGCAGCACCCACTGCTACCTCAGGTACAAGCTCTACAACCAGGAGGCCACCTGCACCTGGCTGAAGCGGCCAAAGCTGAGTGACGACGCAGAGAACGTCACAGTCAGCTTCAGGAAGCCCAACAAGGTGACCCTCAGGAGGAGCCAGGGACTGCTGTGGTTCTTCAGAGAGGAGAAACTGGAAATCCAGGTGTGGTGGGCTTGTGGCAAGGAGAATGAGGTGGAAAGACCACTTGACACAGATCGTCTCATTGGATCTGCCTACGTCAACCTGGCAGCGTTAGCAGAGAGGTCACGGAGAACACTGAGTGTTAGTGGTGAGTTCCCAAAACACAGGGTCACAGTTCACTCCTCCTTACTGGCAATTCAATGTGCTTCCTTCTCTAGGCACTTGAAACAGAATCTTCACAGCTTTGTTTTGTCCTGCACACAATCACAGAGTCCCAGGGATGGATCTCTGGAGATGACCCATTCCCACCCCCTGCCCAGGCAGGGTCACCTGGAGCAGGTGACACAGGAATGCATCCACCTGGGTTTGGGATGTCCCCAGAGATGGAGACTCCAGGCCCTCCCTGGGCAGCTGTTCCAGGGCTCTGCCCCCTCCATGGAAAGAAGTTCTTCCTCACACTGAGGTGGAATTTGTGTTTTAGTTTATGGCTTCTGTCATCTACATGGTGCTCACCAGCCACCAGGTTTGTGGACTGATTGGCTCTTCTTTTAGATACACTCAGGAAAGGGAGGAAGAACAAGAGTTAAAACAAATTTTTATGCAGGGTATATGTTGCATTCTCCACACTTGTAGATAAAATTATGCAGAGTCACTGAGAGCCCCAGGGCTCTCAGGAAGTTGCTGTGCTTTAATCTGAGTTACGGGGGAAAATGAAGATGTACCCAATTTGGGGGACTGATCGTGGTTTTTAATGTTTCCAAGCTTGTACTTCTGGGTGATAACTGCCACAGAAATGACACTGAAAATCAGAATCCTTCTGCTGGGCTCGGGTGAGATCTCTGCAGTAATGAGCTGTCCCAGCTGTTTTCCAGGCTCCTGCTTTTCCTTTGACCCCTTAGCTGGTTGTTTGTGACCTCTCCTGCAGGTATTTATCCCCTGTTCAGATGCAATGCTGCCGACCTGGCAGGAGCCGCCGTGCGTGTGCACGTCAGCCTTGCTCCCACCCCTGCTGCTCTGCCCAGGCTTCCCTGTGCTGAGGAGTGCAGCTGCAGTGAGGATGAAGGACCAGGGGAACCCCCTGCCCTGAGCCAGCAGCTCTCTGACAAACAGCCAGTGGAGGTTGTAAGTTCAGGGGTCACCAACGCCGAACCGCAGGAAGAGGAAGATGTGATGTTTCTGGAAAACACATTTGCTGTCAGTGTCCTTGTGGAAAGAGCAATGCATCTGAGCTTAAAAGGTAACATCACACACACACACCCCCTTTCTTTTCTTTCTTTCTTGTCTTTCTTTTTTCTTTCTTTGTTTTCTGTTTCTTTGTTTTCCTCTGAGATCTGTTCCTACTCCAGCAAAGTGAACGTCAGGGATGGATTTTGGATTTGGCTTCATGGTGGTGCAACCCCAATCACTGTGTAAGTACAGGGAAAGCAGCAGGCTGAGCTGTTCAGCCTATCTGCACGAATAAAATCCAAAATATAAATAACATGATGTTACCTGTTAGAGGTGACAGCTGAACTCTGAAATCAAGCATTATCTGAATAATTAAACTCCAAGTTAGGCATTGACTGAATAACTAAACCCCAAGGTGCCCTGATCTCAAAGACTCCTGCAAATCAGCACATAATAAATCTGTAAAGCTGGCTCACTCTACTCAGCTTTTGTTCCCCTGATAACACAACTGAGAGTCAAATGCAAGCCATGATTTAAGGGTATGTAATTCTAAAAGATTCTGAGCCGTACAGATGGATTTTTATAATGATTCCTAAAATCTTCTGGAATTCATAGTCTTTGAAAAACTAATGCAGCTTTGTTTGTTCTTGCAAAGTTTTTGATGATGTAAGGGAGGTTTCTTTTGAGTATTGCAGAAATATTTAAGTATTTCTGTCTTCAACTCCTTGTTTTAGGGGATTTTTAGAAGTAACTAACTGAGAGGCAGCTGATCCACTGAAACAGATACAAGCTGGTTTCAAGAAGAAATTTTATTCTTCATGACTGCCAGACAGGTGGACCAGCATGGAGAGTAGCTCAAGCACAGGAATAGGGTCCTCAGGACCTGGGTTTTATTCTTGGCTTTACTTCTGACTTCTTAGATGGTCTTGGGCAAATGGTTTTTCTGTTTCTCTCTTGAATATTCTAGTTTCTGCTCTGTAAAATGTTAAATGTAATGTTTGCTTCCATTGCAAATGTAACATGCTGTCAGCCTCACCAGTAGAAAAGAGTATTTTCTAGATGCTGGATTTCTTTGCTAATTGTGTGGTTTTAATTGCTGAACTGCCTTTAGATGTTGTTGTTGTTATTAATTAAAAAAAAAAATCTGTATTTGTTTCTGTATCATTTCAGGAAGTCCCTTGACAGAACGTGAGGTCACAGCCCCCAGTAGCTGTGTATCATTTGCTGTTGCTGGTGCAGATGCTCCAGTAACCACTCCAGTGATAGAAAATACAGACTCACCAGTCTGGGACTTCCAGCAACAAGCAAGGTGAGAGATGGGGCTTCACAGAGACACTCCTGGATCTGACAGGCAGGCCAGGTGTGAAAAGGACACATGGTTTGGGTGTTTTTAGCTCAGGCCTGGATATCTGAGCTGAAATTAAAACAGATTAATTGACTGCATTGAGGAACCTCAGCAGGTCAGGTCATGCATGGCAGTATTCAGGAATTTACCTGTGTGATCCAGTCTTGTGTCTCCTCCAGTGTTTCTAATATCTGGATCCTTCAAACAACTTAAAAACTGTTCTACATTTAACACTTCATTTTTCCTTTTTTTTTTTTCTTTATTTCCAGGAATGAACTCCAAACATTACAGCTTTCAACCATAACCCCAGTGCTTTGCTGTCACTGTGTTATTGAATCATGAAATAAACTGTATTTCTGTTCCTTCACTATTTCTTTGTCCTATCTTTTAAATGTACAGCAAGAGTGAGGAGAGGGAAGTACTTCTTGAAGAAGCAGAAGCCCAAACTATGTAGAGATATGTTGTGCTTTGAGGCTCAGTAATTTGGGGGTTTGTTTTGTTCCTGGCCCCTTCAGTACAGAGAGAAACTGATTTGTCTGGGTGATAAAATGGCCTTGACACTTCAGAAGCGTTGTACTGCTTTTTCCTGCTTTGTATACAGTATTATGTTTTTTGTTCTTAACAGATTATCCAAAGAGCTTCTCCTGGATCCACAGCAAACCTTGGTCTTCAAGGTGTGGCATAAAGCAGGTAAAGTTTGTAGTGCAGTATTAAGAGGAGTGTGTTTTCTGCATCCCCTTCCTTAGGTTACTTGTATTTCATGCAAGGAAAATAAATTCTGTTAAGTGAATTGGGGAGTGGAATTGTAATGCCATCTTTTGCCTTGAACTAGAAGAATGCTAGAGATAAATACCTGGTGATTTCCTGGCCCTTGGCATCCTCCTTTTCCCCATAAATCATCTTACAAGGTTTGGTTCATCCCTAAGCTCTCTGGTTTTATTTTGACAGTGCTCCTGAAGGAGATTCTTAACTTCACGTGCTGTTTGTTGTTGCTGCAGGCAGTTGAAGTGTGGCCAGCCAGCTGTAGCCAAATGCTTTTGTTTCTTTCTTTTTACATACTGAAGTTCATCTGTCTGATTTTTGCTGCAGAAATCAGCTTGCTGTGTATGCAGAGCACTGTGTGTACACAGTGGTTCTCCTGCCAGTCCCTCTCCTGGGCTTCTGTGGGGTGGGTTGTTCTGGGCCTCGGCTCAGCTTCCAAGCCACGTCCCAAGGGCTGTGCTTTAGCCTTCCTGGGGATGATTGCTGTCAGTGTCCCTGTGCTCTGTGTGTCCTTCCTCCCCAGAGTCGGAGCGGGTGCTGGGCTTTGCCTCTGTGGACCTGTCCCCGCTGCTGTCTGGCTTCCAGCTGGTGTGTGGCTGGTACAACATCACCGACTTCAGCGGGCAGTGCCGCGGGCAGGTCAAGGTGGCCGTGTGCCCTCTGCAGAACATCACTGCTCTCAGAGAGGAGAGGCAGGCCAGGGCCCGAGGCCAGCCAGAAACAACTGCTGTATGTCCTTGCATTCCCTCCCCTCTCATGTTTAATTGCATTGCTGACAATCAGCACTCGGGGTTCCTGGGCAGATTCACCACCAATTCACAGCACTGTCATGGACCAGGCTGTGTAAATGCACCAAACCCACCTAATTCCTTAGCAATTCTGCTCCAGGTTCCCATGGTAGCTGCTGGCCGATGCTACTTAAAACACTCCAAGTCAGGAGCATCCCCGTTGGCTTCCTCTGTTGTTGCTCCATGGGTGGTTTTTTGAGGAGAACATTCTCTGCATTTGGATGTCTGGGAGCATGGCATAGTTCTGTTTGCTGCTTTGGGTGACACCTGGTGCTCAAAAACATAGTAGATTAAACTTTTCATTGGTTAGGAAACATCTAATTGAGCAGGAATCTGTTTTTCTGGAATATTTGCCATTTTTCTGGGTTTTTCTTTATTCTCATGACTTCCCAGATATGCTGGGGTGTGTTACATACATGTAATGCAGCCCTTATCCTGTTTCCATCAATTTACTCTCTGATAGTATGGAGGGAGTTAACCAAAGTGTCTGAAATGAAAGTGCTGTGAAATATTACTTTGGCTCAGTGCTGGGAAGTATTTGAAAAATTTAAAGCTATTTAGAAAGCCTGAGGTTTTGTTAGATCAGCCAGATAATACCTTAGTTTCTCTTATTTTCTTGCTGTGAAAGATTCATGTACAGTGTTCCTTTTTCCTTTTCATCCTAGGTGAAGGTCAGCTTTCCTAGTAATTCTGCAAACTTGTCCAAGCAGATGTTGAATTCCTTGTCAAAGGAAGTCAGGCCTTCCCACTCGAGAATGGTAAGTCCACAGGCTGGCAACCTTTTGGAACATTTCAGGTTTCAGAAATACCTCTCTCAAGCCAATTGACTCTACTGGAAAAATGGTACACCCTGTCAAAGTGCATCCACTGTTTTTGGTCTTAAAAATGAGTGGACATTCCCTTTTGCAGTGGGAGGGAGGTGCAGGCGGTAGCAATCCCTGGACAGGTTCCTTTTGACAGCAACCCAGATGTTCTTTTCCTTGTCATTGATACATTCTGATTTGTTTCATTTGCACTCTTGTAAATTGGGATGTAAATGATGCCATTGTTAAAACTGGCAGGTACTTTCTTCAGGCCCTGATAAGGGTTGTGTCTGTATTTGGCTTTAGTGTAAATTAGAGTAGAGTATTCCTGATTCATCCCTTGATTTTGCCTTCTGTCCATGACCAGTGAATGGCAGCTGGTGAAATGCTGTAGTGTTGCATATTACAGGAGTAAGAGTGTCAGATATGCTGCAGTGATTCCTGCTTTCTGTCCCTTCAAATGAGTGAGAGAGCGTTTTAGCTCATGGTGTGTTCATTTAGCCTACACAGATGATCCTTTTCCTGTGTGTGTCTGAAGTTCAGAGGGGCTGTGGGCCACCACTGTAGGAGCTGCCAGCAGGCATGGAAAGCTCCCTACCAGCCCCACCATTAGCTTGACTCCTGGTATAAATGTGAAACAGTAAATGACATTCCTGTGGACATTTGCAAGAGCCAGTTTCGTCCATCGGTGGCTCTTCAGTGGATTTCAAGATGTGGGATGTTGTCAGTTGGCATACTTTCCCCAGCCTGGTTTTTGGTGTTCCCACAGGCCCGTTGTCAGCAGGATCAGCCCCCCTGGCACGCTCAGGCCTCGGCACGAGGAGCACACGCAGAACGCGCGCAGGTTCCACGGGTGCCTGCAGCAGGAGGGGAGCGCGCACCGCGCCGCCCGGCCGGACTCGGCACCGCTGCTGTCCTCCTCACGTGCTGCTCTGCTCACTGCCCTCAGGTGAGGCACTGCAGGCCTTGGCTTGGCAGGGAACAGCTTGGAACTGAGGGATCCAGCTCGGAGGAAATGAAAGGGAAGCAGTGCAATAACCAAGGAAGACATTCCAGTGTCAGTTCCAGCGGGTCGAGGCGAGGCTGGAAAAGCAGGGGCTGGATGGGGAGCTCCACAGCAGGACTGAGATGCTGGAGCTGCAGTGTGGTGAGCTGCTGAAGGGGAGCAGCAGCAGCAGTGTTTCCCAGTCTGGAGGGAATGCTGAGGTTTGTCCATCCTGGTCCTGCTGTCACAGAACAGCTGACTCCCCCAGGTACAGGACAGGCCTGTAAGCATTTTTGGGGTGCACGGGCAGTATATCCTTTCCCATCAGGATGTTTTTCTTCTTGCTAGAAGCACTGGTCTCTTGACTAGATTCTAGGTTTAAGTGAGGGATAAATTTAGAAGAATAATGTTTATTATCTGTAGGAATATAGGAATGAAATAGACTTCTTGAGGTGTTTCATCCCTTCCCGTGCTACCACAAGCAATGTACTTTAAAATCCCTAGATCTTAAACACACAGAAACCCTCAGATTTTTATCAAGCTCAGCTATAAGTCAAGTAATATCCTGGGCTTTATGACTTTCATTGGAAGGTCATCTCAAATCCAACTCCTTTGATTAAGTAAGTTTAGAACCAGCTCATTTTGAGCTTCCAGCCTGAGTTTCATAGCCAAGTCAGGATTTGTTCTGGGGTGTTATCCTCTTGCTTAGAGCAACCTCAACACTTGCCTGCTGATCTGCTTTTCAATAAAAACCTTTAACCTTTTATTTGCATATTTAGATGTTGTTGACTAGAATGATAAAATTTAAACCCAGCTGCCACAGGCTTGTTTTCCCCCTCTTACCAAATTTCTTACCCCTGCTTGCAGAAAAAACTTGAGCGAGCTGGATGAGGTTCAAAGATACTTCACTGAGAAGCTGACCAGGTCTTTTCCTGACTTCAGCACATCCAAACCAAGCCATGAGGAGTGGGAGAGTGACCATCAGGGCTCGATGAGCAGAGAAGTGGATCCCAAGGGCTGCCATCTTCTGGAAAAGTCTAGTCAGTTGGTGTCTCAGGTCAGCAGCCTCATCAATGGTAAGTTGTTGCTGTGAGTAGCAAAATGGCAAGGAAATCAAATCCCTGCTGAGGCTTTTAAAATGACTTACCAGAGCAGGGAATCAACTGGAGCCCAGAGCTACAGTTGCTGCCAGTTGGAAAGTTATTCCATGCTTTTTCTGCCCATGGCTTCCTACAGGGAAGGCAGTGTTTCTGAGAGAGGGAGCTGAAGGGCACATCCCTATTATGCCAGAATTTGCCATTCTTGTGTCACCATCTTGATCTTCTCTTTTTTTTCACTTCTTTATTCTCCGAGGTTTTGCTCTTTTTATTTCCTTTCTCATCCTTAGCAATTGTTTTTTTTACAACTGCTTTTTTTTACATACTTTCCTCCACAATCTGTTCCAGACTCTTCCTTCTCCTTTTCCAAATGTCCCCCACCATTCCCTGGAGCAGGACTTGCCTTAAAGTAGTTGGCCATGTTACCCAATACTGATGAACTCAATTCTCAGAGGATGCAAGTGATGAATAGGATGTGCTCACTGGGAAGCAAAAATAAGTGATTGTGGCTTTTTAAAAGAATTTGTAAAATTTCCCATTAGTTTCATCCCTAATGCTTCTGATTTTTCCTTTCTGTTCTTCTGGCCTTGTCAGTGGGAAACAGAGCTGAACATGCTCACATCAGCAGTGTTTGTGCATGTTTAGCTCCCAACCATCCTTACATCTAGGCCTTTTCTGCCAAAAACCCAAATAAATCAGATTTATGCTGAATTTGTGCTCCATGCATTTACTGATGCTGTTTTTTGTTAACCC